>JARPRG010000077.1:109215-146177 GCA_031001745.1 Hartigia nigra | reverse complement strand
CTGTTCAGGCTGTTCAGGGCATTCACGTTGTCACGCCAGAGGATCCGATTATTCGAGAAAAAGATACCCGAAGCACGCGTCATCCAATCTCTCCCAAATCTTCACTGTCTTCATCTGTCATAGCAGACTTGGAAAGTTTGCTTATCGGCATCAATGACTACGGAAATAAAATGAATGACTGATAAATATTAATTCTTGTACCAGGAAAGTCAATTTCATTAGCCCGAGTCCCAATAAGAAATATCTAGAAAAATATATGAAGGACTAAAGGAGAAAAATGGCAGAGAATTGTCATCGTAAAAAGAAGGTTACTATAATCGAATGGACCACCATGAAGGAGTAAGATGCTGTTATCTGAACAAGGTTGTCACAGCCACCGGCCAATGAACACGTTCCGGCTGTTAGTGAGAGACAAACGGTAACAAAACGATGTCGTTAACTGTTCGGTAGCCTATAGTCGTAAAGTTAGGCGAATAGCGTAATAGAATTGATTTTAATCAACTAGGAGTCAATTAGATCCAGAGAATTTCATTATACAAAAGATGCTATGAATTAAACTTTGATTAGATAAAATTCCCAGGATTTTGATTTCCTATTAAAACTGTATTAATTAAAGAATATCAAATTTGCACTTCTATGTGATGTCTTATACAGACACTGAATAGCTGGTACACGCGATATGTGAACTGTTGCGCCATTCTGACTAGATACATACACTAGGAAGACGCGGTTCTTCGACCCAAGTCCTGAGATAATGGCGTTCTTGTGTTACTGCTTCAAGATGAAACCTGAAGGAACCGCCTGGACTTCCAACCAAGAGGTATCATTGACCAAGACACGAAACGTGCGATCCTTCTTCTCCTTCTTCCTCTTGTACTTCCTTCTTGAGTCACTGAGACCCTCCGCACGTCTTCTGCGAAGCACAGCTGAAGTTCACGTGACGCCAGAGGATTAAAATTCGTCACCGTCTTGTTATACTCAGTATCCCCAACAATGTAACACGAACCCATGAATCCTGATCAGTAAGAGAAACATCAAGATCCTAAGTCAAACAGTATGTTGGTAGACCTGTAAAATTCTCTTCCGGATAAGGTTTAGTCACCTCGGGTTTAAACCAACATCGTCCGGCTTGTCTTGACTGTTTGCCAGTAATGTTGGCACTCTTGTATGTCCATCTAGTTAAGACACGAACCAAAAAAATTCAATTACGGCTAAGTGAGGTCAGTAACTTCAAAGTTTAATCCAATGTTTCGTCACTTCGATATAAAATTCCAATATATTTTCTTTTTGTTTTTTCACTGGCGCTCTCGTACCATTACACAAAAATAAAATAACCTTCTATATTTCTTCACGGTATGTAAAATGGTACCTAACGGTCGCACGTTTAGTTCACGAAATAGTAATCAGTGTCACGTTACGCCCTTTGAAGGGCCCCAAGAAGCGAAGACCCATAAACTTCCCAGCGGCGCGACACACGAAGTCAAGGTCTGCTGAAGTTGCGTGAAAGCGCGTCTACCTATAGCAAAAAGACGTGGAAGTTCCCCCGGTTGCCAACGTGAATCACGAGTCCTTTTATCTTTACGTGAAAGAAACAAAGTGAATGCAGCACTGTACATAAAATTTGGGGTTGAAACAACGAAAACAGTACAAAGTGGCTCATAGCAATGTATTACAATTCCATGTGAGAAGGGTCGTAAAGAGTTCCCTGAGCAGGTACGTACATATATATTTTCTATATAGTCAATGACCTGACTTCTGGAAGACCAGGATGATATAAAAATGTCCCACGGGAGTCAGAAAACTTCCCAAGCAATAAAATTCTCGGTATTTTTATTGCTCGTTGGATTCTCCACCCCTCCTATCCTTGTCGATTCCTGTTTCCTTTTTTTATTTTAGCCCCTCCTTAGACAGGTGTTAAAGATTTTTTTTTCCAGAAAGATCCGCATCAGGCATTCAAAGACGCTGCAACGATTTCAAGGACACTTGAAAGATTCAATAAGGACGTCATGTGAATGTCGATTCCACGTTGGTTCTCCCTGCATGGCACCGACCTTTTAATATCCTGACCTTTATTTCGGCAGCTATATACAACTGCATGGAAATACGCTGTATATATCAATCTACTGCAAGTACATACGTGCACATAAAAGTGCATCTACCTACGTGCACTGCACAGTTTGAGTTGACTGGCTGCACGCACGGTATATAGTCTGACTTGCAGGGAGCCTGATACGTGACAGGTGATGGCACTAAACTCAAAAGGTACAAGACTAATGTTTTCCTTTTTTACAAGGATTAAAAATACCAGTATGAATATAAATGGTAAATTTCGAAAAGAACGTCACGTAAGAGGCTTCCCTTTGACTTCCAGCTTCACTTTTACGTTTATAACTTCTCTCGGTAAACTCGTTGGTTAAAGCAAGCATAAAAATACAATTATTTCTTTTAGAATTCTCCAAACGATCTTATTTAACCGTATAGCAGGACTTCCTCACAAGACACCACGTAGATCCTGGAAGTGGAGAACAAGGAGATGGTTTAGGTACATATGTATGTTCCTATCCGGAGATGAATCCCGGTAAGAATAGACGGACGTTAAGATAGACAGACGTACATTGGTACGTACTCAATGTATGGCTATGTTCACGGTGGAATGTCGATCCACGCCGCTACTGGCGAACTATCTAACTACGGTAGTCGATGCGTGTGCCGCAGGGATTGTAGGTATTTAATGGAACCTAATGGTTATGGCTTCGGGGTTGGAATAGTTGGTCGAGCTGCCAGTTAGCTCTCATCTCTCTCTCTCTCTCTCTCTCTTTAAGGAGAAGGATCGTCTATGGAAATACCGATACCGTTAGACATAGACTATCACTCGATAGACTAACTACATGGCTTAGACGAACCTCAGGAACCCAAAGAGCATTAGCATCATCGACAGGAGGAAAGAAGAAATGTCCAGACTCTAAGAGTCCCTGACGGTCACTTTCTATACCGCCATTGTCATTCGTGATGCTCGTGCGACAGGTGCCTTCTCAACGAACAGACTAACCTGGCCAATGGCCAAATCGAATCGTACATTAATTTTACTGTCTAAGTTTGAGGTTACCTGGGAAAAGTTAGTCTGATCTTTTGTAATAAAATTTTCATTCTCTTGGCCTGTCATCAGGATCTTATCAATGATGCATTCCAATGAGTTCTCAATGTATCTTTCAGCCTTGAGGTATGTTAAGGTGGGAATGTGCGTCCCGTTTGTTTCAAGATTTACGAGGTTGTCGCGTGGATACTGTTGTTGATGTCTCCTAATCAAGGGTTCGTTCGTCATGAGTACCTAGAATTGCACTACTCGGTAGAGTCGCAAGAGTCAAACTGCATGATAAACCCACGCGACGTCACGACGCCCAGCATCGCGTCGGTGCCACATGCGGACGAAGGTAAAATCTGGCAAACACCTTCCTGGAACGCAATTCCGTCCAATTCCTGTACAAATTGCCTCCATCTTGATAATCTACATTACCGATCCATAAATAGTATAAAATAAAACAATTCTTGTATAGATTTATTAAATGAAGGGTAATTAAAAAAATGTATCCGATGGCTTTTATTTTAGATAAAAATCATCATAACGTCATTTCATTTTACTTTTAACCGTTCTGCGGATATCCGGTAGACAGACATTTTCGTGTAATACATTATTCACAGATCCTTAGCTGTGATTCGTGTCTCAGGGTTCTTGAAGATTCACCTTTAAGCTCTGCCGATTACTAATTCAGTAATTTCCATCGAATTTACGCGAGAGCGACTAAGTCTGTAAAATTAAACGTATAGAAACGGGCGACCGGGTAGCTGACACTGAATGATAAGCGTCTTCCGGTATCTTGGTAATGCACTACACATGTAAGTACAAATCTAATTCATGTAAATAGATATAACACAAGAAACGAAGTGACGCAGTGATTGTTATTCTTTTTAATTTTTTTTCTGCACTAAAATCAAACGACTCCCCGTGATCTTAGCAACATTTTAGTGTTACTTATATATATATATATAAAAACAAGTGTTACATAGATTTCATCGGTTATTTACTTGTTCCCTGAAGTTCCAGGGAAATGATTCTCAGATCCCCTGTACCGTGAAGTTGGCTAAATAAGAGAAGGAAAATACAATGTCATTCTTTAAGCTGAGTCAGAAGTTAATGGGACATGCTAATCTTGATTTCCAAGGCGTAGCAATACCACCAGAGGCTCTGGACTTTACTGGACCTTAAGCCATCTCTCTGATCACCATCACCATCCGATATTCATCCTTGTCGTCGAACCGATCGTCATCAGGAATCATCGAGGCGTTCATACCTTGGGCAGTAATCGACAAAAAAGTTTGTTTGTTATTCACGCAATTTGGCCACGGTGCGCTGGATATGCCATGGGCGTTGCTCATTCATTCTCAAGGCATCCGGCCACTTTTTACTTTCTATTCTCTCTCTCTCTCTCTCTCTCTTGCTCTTTCTCTTTCTGTTTTCTCACCAGAGTATACTATTTACAGTTCAATACCACAGTACAGCTCCAAGATCTTCACTGAAACCACAACCAGAGGTAAGACTGTACGATAAGGTGCGTGGGATGAGATAAGAAGGCAAGAAGAATCCTGATAGTAAAAACCTGAAACAGGGAAGAGTCCGATTGCTCGAAGTTGTCTAAGGACGCGGAGCGAGTATAAGTGGCAATGAAGTGGATTGGCAAAAATAAAGAGACGACCTTGAGGAAGGCGTCGAAGGAGAACAGTCATCGGTGGAGTCATCGCGATCGTGTATGGCGTGCAAATGATGAGCCTGGGTAACGAGAGTGATTTCCTTTGTGACCAGACTCTTGCAATCTCTCTCTCTTCACATAGTCTGGCACCACACTTAAGAGAGAGAGAGAGAAAGAGAATACTGGTATCAGTGCCGAGAGCAACGTCTCTCCCAGATTCCCGTCGACGTTCGGGCGTCCCTGCCGACGCTGACAGGCGGAACGAACTCTCGAAGATGCGTAGAGGGCTACGAATTTAAAAGAGGTTATGTCGGCACAAAGTAGAGGGTGGATCGTGCAACGTCCACCGTGTGCCAAGACAAGGCCAGGACGAAGAGAAGAGATGCACTTGACGTCGCTGCACGCAAGGCGTATCATGGCGTAATTGCGTTATCGTCCATTAATCATGTTACTTATACCTCCGTCCTGTTCTATATATAGCATGTAATTGTATCGTTGGTCTTGGAACCCGTTACTCTACCTGCTCTTCTTATTTCTTTTCGTCTTCTTCCTACTCTTAATCATCTTCCAGTACCACCTCTCGAGTTAAAGAAACTTCATGTATACGTATGAAAAATCCATTGATATCAGAAACCATGTTAAATTGAAAAAGATGCCATTTCCTATTGCACATCTATAGACTCCGTACTGGGTCTTATCTCTTGATACTAGCTAATGTCTAATAGATAACTGACCGACCCATGTCAGACCTGAAAGAACCAGCAATAAGGACGTACCACTTTAACTGGATCACCCGATAAATCTTTTACATGGACTTTTTACGAGCTGTTATTAGGTGCAATAAACGATGGTATTCACTTACCATAATGCCCGATGGCTACCAAGTGCAACAACTGCTGGGAATTGCATTCGGTGCAACGAGTTTAGTCTGTGTGGCTGTTTTCTAGCACGGCGTCTATACTGTAGTGTACTGGATGAACCTGTAATATAAAAGAGGACCTGAAATAACTACTCGATCATAGGTAATGAAATGGTCATACGGATAAGGTAACGTACCTCACGAAGTGCCAGAGTTATATTTAGATGAGATACCAAGTGGCGAAGTGTCTCTACGTGTTAAACACGATATGGCTGCGCATCCGTAGAGCATTGGAGCATGACCGCCATCTTTATTTGTCCTTTTAATCTTTGTATCCTTTACCTTCTTTACTATCTTTACCGTGCCACCTTCTTTACCTTTCTCTTACCTTACTCAGATCTCTTCCTTCTTCGATCCGTGCTGCCTTAACGAGCTGTTGCTGGACGCGTGTTACCTGCTACATCAAAACGGTCTAAGAGGTCTGAACATTGTGGGTACTCATCTACTGATGATTTAAATTACCAATATTTCGACCAATCAAGGTTAAGAATCTTGGGCTTTTATTGAGCTTAAGTGAATCTGATCTCAGCTTCCAAAGATTGCATTAACAAAGATGACAGTTATGTTGGAGTCTTCTTGGTATCTTGATTCATTTTTTGTCAAGGTACCAAGAGACGAGACTGGTATTTCTTTGCGAACGTTTTGTCGCTTTTTTTTTAAGTTCCTTCTCGATATTGGCTGGCAGTTTGTAGGCAGACACTACTTACTCTTCGCGAATGACGGTACATGTTTCTCGCGTTATTATCGAGGAAATTGACGGGCCGAAATATGCACTTCGGGACAGTAATTGTATCCAAGTGGTTCGGGCACCTTCGTGGCCTCTCGCGAACCTTCGTCTCCTCGTCTCCCATGCACGTCACGCTTCTGCAATTTATGCGTTTCTCTCTTTTACGTTTATTTCGCATTCTTATTATTCCACCTATTACGTAGCTCGAGAAGGATAGAGAAAAAAAAGGACTCACCATATTTGACGGCCAACAAAATATAATTGAGATAAATAGTTATGAGAATCGTTTTCTAATTTGGGTTGATGATTAATTTTTCTCTGATAATTAGACTCGAGCTAATTAATGTACCAGAATTGATTATTAACTCATTATACGGTCAAGAGGTGTAAATTTAAGAAAATTTATTCTGATATATTATGAAATTGTAAATAAAAACAATGTTTAGGTTAGTAATAAATTGACTGTTTCTCAGTTGGATTGAAGTTTATTAAAGTCGCATAACGAGAACTTCGTCGAACCCGGTTTTGCATGGCAGAATCGATCGATATCTAAGCTATAGGTTCGATTTTTGCTGGTATCGAATAATAATTATCTAACGTAAGAGGCGTAGTGGAACCAGTTCAGATAGGATCTTTCCCATGCTAAATATAGAGAGATGGGTTCGCTAAATCAGTATCGGCCAGACCAGTGAATTAGCCGAGTGGAATGAGGGCCGTAGAAATTTCGGCAAAATAAAGAAGACGAAGAAGAAGACAAAATAAGAAAAGCAAGCAGAATTGCACGTGAAATTTTTACGTCACGCCCGACCTCTCCTTGCGGCTATTTTCAACTTTCTTTATCCTTTTTTCTAGATCCACCTGACCCCGACCATCCCGAGGTCAGACAGCAAAGTAATTCGATCCAATCGATAAAATCGACTCTTCTTCGCCGATCCCATTTCCCGTTTTCTTGTCCAGGTCACTCTCAAGGTATTACCTGACTTCTGGGTGACCCATATACACGTTTGAGTCCGTTAGACATCGTTCCACGCTTGAAGAACGCAGAAAGGAGGAAACAGTAAGAAAAATGAATGTAGAGAAAGAGCAGCAACAGCAAACAGCAGCATAGCAGTAGTAACGGCGGCTGTAGTGCCAGCCGCGCGTTGAAATGGAAAGAGAAAAGGAGTCGCTACAGTCGTCATTGAAGTAGTCAAGAACATTACTAGTCGAGCCGTTATGTCAAATCCAGGCCGTACTCGCGATATAAAGGAATTCATAAGAGATCCACCGTTTCCCTGAATTTAACACACACAAAAATAGAGAAACGTCATCCATCAATCCATTTTATTTAATGAAAATTTCAAATCCCACAATGCACTTGGACACTATGAACACAAGCGGGGGGTCTTTCTTGAGTTAAAGAAAAAAAAAACCTTTCAGCAAGTGGAGTTTACACGGTAGCGATAGCCAGCAGGTATATCTAGTAGGTATCTACTTATACGGGCAGACAAAGTATACCAGTAGTAGCGGACGGCAAGAGCACCGGGAACCGCAGCGATACGTAACTTAAGGACATCTGCGTGACGTAATAAATATAAAAGAGAAAAGGGCACGGATCCTAATTACAAGAAGGTCAAGTGGAGTTCTTCGGAGGTACCCAGGACAATTGCCTTGTAGGTACGTACCAAAGCGCCTTTACCAACCTTTACCAACCTTTACCATCCTTACCTGCCTTGCCTGCCTACCTAATACCAACTTGGCTGACTCCAGAAACTAGGAGGCGAGCAGACTTTTCAGTTCATTAACCAGACGGCGTAAGAGAGACGCAGTTCAGATCGCAAGATACGTGATCCTCGGGTTCAGCAGGAGTAAACAAAGGCGAGTTCACACGTGTGACAATGAACCTGGAAGCCCTTTACCACCAACCAAGTAGAAAAGGAACGTCTTGGCCAGACTCACGACTCCCGACACGCAGTGCTACTCCAGACACGGCTAAGACGTCGCGACTTTACGTGACCTGATAACTATGCGAATCGCGTTCATAGAAATGCACTTCTTAGCTTGTGCACCAAGCCAAGATGTTACTAGTAATTCTTGGAAACTTCATAAATTCAGCCTGGACCATCTAAACAATGTGATAATGACATAAAACAAGAGATATATCTCAAAATCTGTAGATACTTAACGTACCTCGTCATACAAGTATTTCAGCAGTCGATAGACTGTCTAAATTATAACTTTTCAGGCTATTATAAACCTATACTGCCTTCAACGTAACTTCCACTGTGCTCCTCACCTGATGGTAGACATTGTTGAATTATCGAGCCAATACGCGTTCTATTTCAGAAACTCCGAACAGTTCCTGACCAATACATTCTCCTTTACTCTCCATTGTATCAGCGCGCATATCGCGATATGGTTATCATTCATCTGGCTAACAGTACTATGGTAGGTGCCTTCTACCTACCTGCCGTGATAGTATCTCTGGTATAGTGAGTAGTACCTGCTGATATTTTACTGTCAACCAATGCTTCCGAACCGTTGTCCTGAGATCAGATTGCGCCGCCTTGCTACCGCGATCCTCTTCCTATGGGATAACCTAGTAGCAAGAGGATAAACTAGTAGTATCTGCTATGCCTGCTTCAAATATACTATAGACAATCTTTATAGTAGATAGTTATCATGCAAAAGTGTTTGCTGTGATATACCTATACTTGGTACATGATACATTCTGGCCTTTTTGTTTAATTGATAAATAATTAAATTTAAAAAATATATAAATGTCTACCTTATGCCTTCTTATCTTGATACTAGGAATTTCATTATAAAATGTAGAAAGGCTTATCTTCTATTGTATGTAACCACTACAAAAGGAACTGTCTCGTGTTACGGCGACCTCTGTGACCTTTTAAATCCATCCATTTCCGTCAGAGACTTATGACCTTTAGATTAGGTTGGAACTTACGGACATCTGTAAAAGAGGATTATTACATGTTGAGCATTTAAAAAAAAATAAAATTATAGTATTTGTAATGAACTGTTATTGTTTTATTTAATCACGTGTTATATGGGGTGAAAGGTTTTGATTTTTTTTTTGTCTTTTCTTCACCATTAACGCCTTTATTTTCATTAAAATGATTAAAGTGAATACAACAATTCTGACTTACAAGCTGAAGGCATGAAGCCTCTGCTCGTGGCAGACATTTCGATATGCCAAAAACGTACAGAGTTCGCAGATCTAGTGACACGTGATTAACTGGTTGCTGAATTCTGAATGGTCTGAATGCCCGAATATACTCGGATACTCGAATGGCGTGCTCAAGTCGATATTCCATCTCGCAAGATCTTCTTGGTTTACTGACTTCACAGGGTACCACTTTCAGGGTACCAAGCGTGCCTGGAATAAACCTTAGCACTGAGACCACTGATTCATGCCTGTTAACCGCTATTTTGTCAAATTTAAACGTTTCTCAATGGGCACGTTCGATTTTTATTATATCCACTACTCAGCAATACCTTTACGTATACCTACTATAAGTAGGTTCAGTAATTAAAAGACACCTTCACTCCAATTACAATTTTATTATTCTGATTTGAAATTGCATGAATTTCGAGTTTAGCCATTTTTTTGACTATGCAAAATTTCAATTCTATTCTCATCACGCGATACGAGCGGAAGATTTCGCTAAGCGTGATTCTGTTCATCAAATTCTAGTCCTACGAAGATGCTCAGTGCTCTCGAGCGCGACCGAGTATTGACCCCGCTTTGGTTTCTGAAGATCTGGAAGATTAGATATAAAAAAAAAATGAAAAAGCTCAAAAGTCTATCTTTTCTATAATTACGTGACTAAAACAAGTAAAGAAATTCTGAGACCACTGCTTTTTATGGATATCAAAATTTTCATACGATTTGCAAAAATTATATTCTTTGGGAAGGAGATAACTATTTCTGTATTTTCGAAAGACCTTAACGCGCTACAGTTTAATTAACCGGAAGCAGGTGCTTTAATGATAATTAAGGAGGACCGTTAATGGGGTCCCTTATGGGTGTCTTAATGTGGGATGGGTACCTTGTTGGTTTTCTTACAATTTTCTCGCTCTATCTCTCTTTCTTCTTCTTACCTTCTATCTTGTCTTGAACCTTCTCTTTTTATCCTTTCTTTTGTATCTTCTTCTTTTTTCAGGCTTCGCGACCGTCTCTTATTCTTCTTTATCTTCCTCCTCCTCCTCCTCCTCCTTCTTCTTCTTCTTCATCTTCTTCTCATGCACTTTTACTGCTTCATTTTTTTTTTCTTCCACGTAAGCACACAGGCTGGAACATTTCGTTTCGACGAAGCCGAAACTCGGCATTCTTTATTTCCACATAAAGGAAACGCAAACGTACTCAGGCCCTAATGTCAATGGCCTATTTCGTCACATTCATGGCCGCCTTCGAGCGTAATTCCAACCATCTATCATCCGTACGGTGGATGCACGCAACGGAAAATATCCGTTGGTTAAAAAGGTGGTACGTAATAGAGAATTACGTACGTGGAATATCCATACGGTATTAAATTAGCGTATTACCAATATTCAAGGTTAATATACCTTCGTAAAAATATATTATAAAGGGTACGGGTGGGTAATAGGTAAGAAATTTTGATTACGAGTTTTTTGCTTTTATTTATTTTTTTTTAAGTCTTCTCGCCACTTTGCGCTTCGTTAAATTCGCAAACCCACTCGTAGACATAAATAAGCTTGTGTGAGGATTTCGCCGGAGGCTAATAACGTCTCTAATAGTACCGCGAAAACCCTTATGGGTCTTAATTAGTACCACAAAAAGGATAAAGGGTTCAAGTTTAACGGAGCATTGAGTAAGATGCTTGGACGGTTAGGAGCATCGTTTGAACTTCCGGTACTTATTTCGCTTCTGTGTATTTATCTTGAAAGTCAATAGCAGATTTTGTGCGAGATGATAATTTTGGTAATGACGAAATTATCCTTGATCTGCGAATTTGGTTAGAGAGAAGTTGAGAAACCGATGGAGAAAGAAAAATAGAAATTGCAAATGTCAGCATCGGATCCAAGAATCACGTAGTAATGCAAGTTCTCGAGCCCCAGAGTACGCGGAGCAGGTTCAATATTTGAAAAGGCATGTGGGCCAGGGTCCCCGACATTATTTAACTCAAATAGTCGTCGCCATTTTTTTTTTCGTTTAACATAACCATGTCAAGGGATATCTTAATTCGCACTTGTTCACCCGATGTCATCAATATTTTATTATTACATCTAATAACAAATAATTATCGTCACAAGGCCCCCCAAATATTTTCTATTCTGAAATACCATTTCGAAATAATTCACAATTCCATCGACCCAATGACACGTGAAATAGTTTCGTGATAGATACAAATTCCTTGGAGTCATTACGTTTATTGGGATGAGTCTTTATTATCTGTACGATTTTTCGTGCAATGTCTACCATCTTTACTGACTTTATAACCCACGCTAATGCTAACGGCAGTTTGGTATAATGAAAAACAAAATAATTGCCATTTCCAAGATTCATCTGGAATTCAAACAAAAGTTCATTCACACAATGCAATCTTCGTTACTCAATGCTTCCGAATACCAAATAAATGACTAAGCTAGCGGAGTATTTCGATATTACGATGCAGTAAATAAATACATTTATGTACCTCTCAGTTAATGGACTCCCGTTGTTCCTATTAAGAGAAAATTGAACACGCGCCTGGTATTCCGCGTGGGCATTCCACTCACTTTCGAACGCGTGTGACTTCCTTCCCCGAACAATGTGCATTCCAAGATATCGGCATGCAATTAGCTCGGCATCTAAGGATCGGTAAGAATCTTCAATCGGAGACGCGCGAGTAAAGAGAAGCTGTTGTACGATCAATGTTAGGATTACGTTGAGGTTAGGTTATCGATGGCGTGTCCGGATTGTCAACCATTAAACATTTTCAAGAGTCCCTACGGGAGGGAGCGTTTTAAAGTTCGCCGAAATCATTCCCAGTTGTGCAGTCAAATCGTAGATGGCAGCACTCGAGGACATTTGCATAATTTTACATTTGGAAGGTATATCGATAGTGCCTCGTAAAGGCCCTGCCCATACTTATATAACTTTTACGATTTGGGACCTTTAAGGTTACGGTACTTACAGTATCCTCCTCGTAAGATACAGAGATACCTATAACCTCCAAGAGAATTCGCGCCTGCGGAACTCCCGTCGCGTTACCTTGAAAAAGGGATGCTTCGATTTTCTGGCGCCAACATAAGTTTGACGCTGCATACTCACTCGTGGATAAATACACTTCTTATCCGTGAGCGAAGACGCAGTATTCTCGTTACGACAAAAACCAGACGTCATTATACGGTCGGACCATTCGGACCATTGGTACTGCTGCTCTTAGCGTCAGCTGAGAAACGGCGGAAGTGGACGCCGTCTCACGTCTGCCACTACGGCAGCGCCAAATTCTTTAGTGACAAGATGGCGGCACTCCTTGCTATTGCGAATCGCAGTCTTCATGAAATTTATAGAGACAACGAGTGCGTGCATCTCGCGTTGAACAGCTTTTCTTTAGGCCGTTTTAATCCGTCGCTCGGCAGTGTCGTTGTGACGTTTTCGTCGGCCTTTTCTTACTGCGACGCGCAGAAGCTTGTTTCAATTAGCCGTTACAAGGAAGTTTGGTATACCGGCCAAAAGTTGATCCTGGAAAAAGTTGCTTCTTTATACCGGTTTTGGATTGCCAGTTTCGTTTTGCTTCTCTTACCTTTTTTCGCGGACGTACCAATTTCGTAAGATCAACAACCGGATTGTATATGTCACGCACGTTATATGGATATTCAGTATCATAATATTCGTATTCTAATGCACAATAAAAAATCTTATTTGTATCCTGAAAACATCCTGGATACAGTCGTGTAATGCTATTCAATCATTATTTACTCTTTACCTACGTTTCAGATAATCTTTATCTTTAGTCTCGTTTATCTTCTCTCAAATTTTTCTTTACTAGATAATCAAAGGATAACATATTCTTTATCGGCTATACAAGAATCTTGATATACAATATGGCTAATCAGTATTACCATAGTATTGTCATTTGTATCAGGATAAAATGAGTATATATATATATTTCTATAAAGTCGATCAACATCATTGATCCTTAAAGAGTATCATTAGCTCTAACCAGTATATAAGGTGATCGCGTGCAGGATTCCTAACTCACGCCTGGAGGTCCCGTTCACGCTCTGGATTGGTCTGAAAATACCCCACGATCAACCACTCAACCCTCGACCAGATTAACGCTCGCTCTTCGAAGTGGTTGCCACGAAAAATTCACCTGCAAATTGAATCTCCCGGATTGCTCCCTTTTTCCCTTGCTTGTTCCTTATTGCGTGGTTGCTTGGTTGCCACTCGACGAGAGAATTAACGCCTCGGGCGTCACTGTCTAACGGGTGGCTTAAGTGTTGCGAATGCTGGTATACTATAAGTTTGAATTTACGTGCGTGAGAAAGAGAGCGAGAATTGAATAAGGGAGAATAAAAAAAAATTAATTGCTCCTTTCTCTAATTATATATACCCCACGTAGAATAGAATTCCCTAGAACCGATATGGAATTCCTGGTATATCTGATAAAAAGAATAAAAACACCTGTAGGAGGAAACAGGCAATTTTGAAATTCTTAATATATAAAAACATTTATCTATGATGTAATATAATGTATAATTAATAGAAAACTATTATTATCACTAATCTTATAATTATCAATACGTGACTGTTCAATCATCACTTTATTGCGTCTTCGTGGAATTTGTTGATATTACGCATTTGAAAGAACGCAAGATATAAATATAGCTATGACGTAATTATTGTATCTGAATATTACCAAGCAGAGATAGTCGATAAGGCTCATCTAGACCCCAAAAGACCACATTCGACGGATAAGTTATTATATTAATATGTTACCGAATAAATTTCATACCGGAAGTCATCGGAAGAAAGTCAAGGTTGGTTATTCCAAAAAAAAAAAAAAAACTTTAAATCAAAGAATCAAAATTTTTCCTCTTAACAAATCTTAACACTCAGACTCCGTCAAGGTCGATCAAACTCCATTTTCTATGACTTACACTGGGTAATTAAGCATCAGCATCATCTGTCTTCTCATACGTTATTAATACGTGTGTAACGTATTAAACATGGAACATACGTGCCCAGTAACCTCAATACTTTCACTGTAGGAAAGAAGTATAGAATTTTCTGTGAGAATTAATTAACTCGGCTTTATTAATGGAAATGAAATATGAAAAAAATTGAATATCAGTATTTGTCATTTAACAGAATAAAGATATCTCATTGTCAGCTGCACTAGTAGCATTGCTACATCCTTCAATTCACCAGTATATTGTACAGTAACTATAGTTAACTTTTCCTCTCGCTATATACTGTATATAGTAAACTACTATAGCATCCACAGTTGTACCCCTCAAGTACTTTAACCTAGAATTGCCAGTTATTCGCAGAAGCCAAGGGATTCCTGGTATGCGAAGTGGCAGTCAGTTTGTACGGTTAACATGTTACGCGAATGGATTTAAATGACGGCTCTTACTCCTATGAGGGATGCCAGGAGATATTCCGTCAGTCATCCTTATCCTCATCCACTAGGTGCAACGGGATGCTGCCACGTCGAGGTCACGAGAGTCTACAAGTTACGCGGGAATTATGAGATCCTGAAGTGTCTGTGAACATGCAATGCCATATAGAAGAATCTTGTATGCGGGTCTTGTGAGATGTGACTGAATATATATATATATATATATATATATATATATATATATATATGTGCACACGATACAGGTACTTATGTACCTCGTTATAAGGCCCAAAAAAATCTGAATGTACCGTAACGTGTAAGTCCCATGGGAAAGGATTTTACCGTGTATTCGATAAACGGAGATTCTGTCTACAATTTTTTTTTCTTATCGTACAAAACGTTTTTATTATAAAACGTCACGAGTAATTCTTTTTTTGATTAAATAAATATAGATATATTACATTGAATTTTTTTACGTTATATCTGTCTGGAATATACTTGTAAATTCCCGAATTTTATTTTGTTTTATTTTTAAGATACACGGATACTGCTTTTTTAATTTTAATATATATCAATTTTTAGGCATACATACGTTTCTTACATGACTAATGACATTTTCAACGTTACTTATTCTTCGTTAGACATGATTTTCAAGCATTGGTCTATATCGGGACGTATCTGTGGCGAATATCGTTATTAGCGCGTGTTTCCAAAGTATAGTGCGTTACGCATAGGTATCTGAGACGTCGATAGATCGGTTGGATGATCAAACTATTATAATTCAAAGTTAATGATCCTGTTTTGGGAAGGGAAGGAAGGACCTTGAAGAGTTAGAAATTCTGCGCAAATTTTGCCACGGAACGATGCCTTTCCGAATTTCATATAATATGTAAATAACATCCGTTTTATGATGTTTTTCCGTTAGTTATTAATTAACGATAAATTATAAAATTTCTCCTACAATTTTTAAATAATTAATTATTCAGTGATAATAAAAAAAAAATTACAAATAATCATCTTTCATTTATGTTTACGATGTTGACTTCCAATGAGTTCGCCATTGAGGATTTCTATGAGAATGACCTGGCCCCAGGCTACTTTATTCAGTATGGAAATGATATAATGATTTTTCTATTGAATCGATGTCATTGGCTAATTAGAATGATTCTTAACCCTTTATGATTATTGTAAAAGATCTTTTTTTTTTAGAATTATACCGATACCGGAAGTACTTAAATGGATAACCACAAAGATTCCACGGAGTCTTCCGGGAGATGAATTTCTCTAATGATTTCATCGATCCTATACCAGTTCCAGATGAAATCGAGAGTGAACGTCCGGCATCTTGACTGGTCGATGATGAAAGTCCCGAAGGTCCAGAAGCGAAGATGAGCCATCTTAGACAGGATCGGCCAGAGTTCACGGATCTTAGACGGAAGTATGACCTTTCCTTTTATTCGCCATCTTTCTTTTTTTTCTTTAACTTATCTCCATTCCTCTTCCTCGGATCTCTTCACAGTGGCTGCCCAAGATTTGACCTCAGTTGATTTACCAACGTATCTCATCCTCGAGGTCACAGCCACCTGATCAAAAGATCCCAGCAGCAAAGAAGACGCGCAATCGATAAATACGTGTGTACGTATAATTATTGACAAAAAAACAATAATAATAATCGCTCTAAAAACGTATAATCTTAATTTAGACGTTTCGATAATCATGCATACATATATATATAACAATGGAAATTGCATTAAGCAAAGGCTAATAAGAGATAGGTTTATCACGTTGACATTTACGATATGGCAATAATAAATTGACGACGCTAGCGCAATGGATTCTGCGCTCGATTAGTAACGATTATGCGTAATTAATCCCGAAGACGAGGCTAATTACGGTGAGCGCAGTAGAATCACGAGAATAGCGAATAAAGTCGAGGTAACGTCCTTGCAAGGATGCAAAAGAAGAACGTTGCATTATAAGATTGCACTGTTCGGTATTATTTATAAATATACCTATATATACACACAAGCTGAGAATGACTTAAGATCATAGACACCTGCGTAAAGTCATTAAGTCAAGTACTGACCTAATATAGATTAACACGACAATCGTGCCAACGCATCCCATCCACATGCGCCCATCAATAAAATCGTCGAAGGATGATGTCGCTAGATTTGGTTAATGATTAAAAAAAAAAAAATTAAATAAATCCTTCAAGATGGCGTCACGATAGCTATTAGATATCCTATATGCCCTTCGCAGGATAATCATTAGACGTGTAATACATAGCGAACACCTGTTCCAACTATATGAGGCCCCATACCATTCAGCAGGTGAATAATAAAAAGGTTATATCGTGCCGACGCCATCGTCATTTGTACGTAATACAGACATGGAATTGCCGTGCGATCGCATAGGTGTGTGTATAGCACAGGTCATAGGTCACGGCGAGTATGCGGTATATAGCGTCATGGGCGATACACTCAATACGACCTTGAAGATTCCACGACTCAGCAACCATCCAGAAGACACCATTTTGCCAGAATTATTGATTAATTTTTGCCTAATGTTTTCTCTGTCAACGGGGCCTTTTGTAAACACGCCACTATATTTGTAATGTCATCCTCAATCACTAATGGCTACCATGAGCTTAATATATTCCATCGATACTTCCTAGGCTATTAGCGGCAATATTGAATTATCTGTCATTTTCGATCGGTCCAAAATCAATATCGATTATTGATAATTAATCGTTTGGTATTGATTAAAAGGTAAATTTTAAGAATTTCAGTCATACCATATTGGATTGGTAATTGTTAATATTAAAAATTGTTTTTTAAAATCAGGAAAGAACAAAATCAAAGTAAGGAAGCACTGGCACGTATCCTGGTTCCAGGTTGGAAATGACCGGTTACGGCGAGAATGGATAATCGTTACGGTCACCAGGGTCTCAGGACATCGTGCCCCGGAAGAAGGACCAAGAAAAGATCCTAAGCACGGCAAGCCAGGATACCAGCTGCTGCAACATGGCGTGGGCGACCTGTCCTCCCTTATACGTCTAACCATAGCAGCTAATTCATTGCGTATAAATGTGCCCCCTAACTAACTAGCTGACGCTCCTCGACCTAACCTCAACTGTGTGATAGGATAACGTATGGATATAGCGCGTAGTGTAATGTGGATAGGCACTGTACATTGTATACCGAAGCACTGTAGTTACAGTCTGTTAACTTATAGATTGTAAAAGATTAACTCGTAGTAAATGAGTTTACACGTGGAATCGATGAATTATCGATCGCTTCATTATAGGTGACAGGTCATTGTCCAGGTAAAGATAGGGATAGGTTCATGATCGTAGTCAGAGAATTTTATGTCAGTGGATACGGATAGTGAGGTCAGACGGAAGAGGATGAGACCATTTGTCACTGTCCTAATGGTGGTTATTTGACATTGATGATTTTCTATTGGATTCTGTACCAGTGTTTAGCCACGATTGGTACATTTTGAATGATTCAATGACCAAAGCTGCTAATCCTCTTAATAACGTAATGATCTAACGATATTTGAGAGTTTGAAAGGGAAAGTCTTTGTATAGGTCGAAGGTCGGTGGTTTGTTCGGTTTGACTTGCTAATTAAGTGATAATTGATAGAGATGACTTACTGCTGGATAAAGATTCCTATTGGAAGGATCGACTAATTATTCGTACCAGGCAATGATTAATCGCTATATTATCATTGGTGTACCGATCTTCTTTTTGTTTTTATCCTGCTTCTTCGTTTTCTTTGGCTGAAACGTCTTTGACGAGTCTTAAGATTTTTCTTCTCTTTTCTTAAACACATGAATGTAGAAGAAAGATAGTTTATTTCTTTTTGACTTTTACTATTGCCCATCCTGGACAACCTTGCAACAACCTGGAGGACGTCGGTCTAACAATGTAGGATATTCAGTTTCAATCTTGTCCTGGTTATCGTCGACGAGGTCGATCGACTCTTATCGAATTTTTGCAGGATCTTCCTCTTGTGGTTTCTCAAGATACTCAACAAGATTTTCGATCCGATCATTGGACCATTGCCATTGAGAATTGTCATTCCTCTGCAAGAATTCAGAAAACCGGTTATCGGATAGCCTCTTATATGCATATATTGCTTTTGTCAAACTTTGCACAGCTTTAAATGCAAATTCTACACGGGAAGGTTTATTCACTCCGAACACGAGAGTTCAGATCACCCTGATTCTTTCAAAACAGACTACTGACTAGGAACAAAAAAATAAAAATTAGCAGATTGGATTTTTCGTTCCCAGGCAATTTCTCCGTCAACGGAAGGATCATCAAAAATTGTAGAATAACCCGAAAAAAAATTATAGACATTCCGAAAGCATCAAAACGGTACTCCTCGTACAGGAAGTCTATATCTTTACTGTACTTCAACCAGGTACTTACGTGATTTTCGTCCTTGATCGTGCTATATTGAATATC
Organism: Hartigia nigra; assembly: GCA_031001745.1. Classification (NCBI taxonomy): domain Eukaryota; kingdom Metazoa; phylum Arthropoda; class Insecta; order Hymenoptera; family Cephidae; genus Hartigia; species Hartigia nigra. The sequence goes on along the minus strand of JARPRG010000077.1, from coordinate 126,735 downwards.
GTCTTTTTATTCTCCCTATGCTATCTCCAATTCTGCCTCGAGATCTGATCCTTATCAAATTCATTTCACCATAGATTATTATCTTTCGGATAAATAAATCATAAGTCATCCAGCATGTTAGAAATTCTATAAAAACAAATACGATCATCAGCAGGACGACGCGCTCTAGTAAATTCATGAGTTGATGACCCTCACCCATCCTGAAAATGATTGCTTAAATTAAACGCTATTATTATTTGCGAATTCTTTGAGATTTAAAAGGTTAAAGACACCGACTTTGTCACTCTAAATAGTTTTTCCATGAAATTACGGAATTCTGGCAAACAACATTTCTTCTTTATGAGGCGAGAAGACTGTATGACCGATAAGAGGGGTGGGACGCGGCGGGTGAGAAGGAAGAAGTAGAAGAGGCTAAAGAATGAGTAGCAAAAGTAGAAGAGCAAGAAGCGAAACTCGTAAGAGAAATAAATCGACTGAAGCGTCGTAAAAAAAAAAAAAAAATCAGAACCAGGAAGCACGTTGGCTTATCTGACTAATCGCGCTATTCGATGCAAGTAGGATTTTCAGTGCGCATGCGCCTACTTGAATTAAGAAAAAAAAAGGTGCGAAATTCCATTTATCATACAGAATAAAAATAATCCTTTCATAAAAACAAAAATTTACGAAACAGAAAATTACGTAAAAAATTATTGTGGTTGATTACTTAAAATTTGTATTTTATTTTCTTCAATTTTTCTTTTGTATGCTTTTCGTTTCTCGTGGACCTTACTTTTTTTTTTCCTCCATGACTGTCACAGCACTCGGGTCCGATCTGCTTGGCGGGATCCGCCAGATTTGACTCCACGAGGTGATCTGCTATCACGACAGCCGTGAAATCCATTAATTGTGGATTCCTAGTGATGTTTAAGAGATTGTTGAACCTTAGGGTACCTGGCGCAGGTGCTCGACGCTGTAAAAATTGTGAATACGGATAAAAACACACAGACAGCCTCATAGAGAATCGCTATCATTTATTTTTAATAGCTCTTTCTTATCCCCCAATACACTTTTGCTTATTATTTGTTCCTTTAGCATCTACAGCAAAGGAAATCTGTCAGTTCATTTATCGACATACCTGTACTACCCGCCAGGATAATGGCTAATGACCGAAACTTCCAGTTACTAGATACCAATTGGGAAACTTGCCCGGCACCCATTACGGTAATCCATTAATTGTGAATTCCAAGTCCAGCAGTAAGATTATTGAACCTGAACAGGTGATGATGGCGTCACGGAATTTATATCGGCAAAATACATAGTGAGCTTACTTACGGCCCGTAACCGATCTCAGTGTCAGGTTAATGGTTAATGACCTCCGGTTGTCGATCCATCTATAATCAATAATCATATTTTCGTCAGTCATCTTTTATAAGTCCTCGTAAGAAATATGTCAGTACAGTGTATCGAGTCATATAAGTCTATAAAAATTCCAATATGGTAGACAAGACAACAAGTCAACAAGACAAGGTATTCTTCTTGAGGAACAATACTCCCGAAACGTGAGTAAACATAGCCCTTGTTTTAACCTATAAAGCCGTGACGAAGTGGAAGTGCGAATTAATCGAAGAAAGAAAAAAAAAAAGTGGCGGAAAAGAAGTAAGAAAATAAGTTCGAGAGAATCGTTTGCCAATTTCGAAGTAACCAATTAATTACCGAGCACAGTGCGGTTTGTCTTGGAATCTATCGTTCCCCTTTATAGCCGTGAATTCGATTAGGACATTATTGTGTTCGTTGTATTGTTTTACTTCGTTCTTGCCGTTTTTTATAAGTCATTTTTTTTAGGTTACCTTATCCTCTGCTCATCCGCTTCGCGCAGCTACGTGACAGCTTCACGGCTGGGGATTCGTGCCCTGCAATATTCTTATTAAACAAAAATACTGTCATGGCCGCCATTCACTTCCGTTCAAAAAAATCAACTTTCGTCCTAAGATTCTTTCTCTTATAAATGCATATCTTCCCGCGTGTGTAAATAATTCGCGATATTACCTATATAAGCAAATTCATTAATTAACCAGAAAATTTATCATCTCGCACTCGATTATCGTTAAAGACGTGGGACACTTCCGACATTGTTCGTGTTTAAATCGTGTGAATTATCGAAAATCTACCGTTAGTGAGTTTATCCTGCTGGACCGGATGTGACGTAGCTTGAGAATTAAATAAATAAATGTATCAAAGCCAGAGTCAAGAAGATGAAACGTCCGTAGTGTGCTTGAGAAACGCCTCCAGGCATCCAGAACTATTTACACTTGGCGTGGGAGGATATCCAACTGGTGAAAATAATATGGTTGTAACTAACTTTGATATAATTACGATTAAATAATATTGTACGACGTAGACGGCGCAGTGCTCGTCATATTGGTAACACTGTGTAAATCCATTACCGACGTCATGGGTCTTGTGTATTCTTTGAGTCCAGAAATATTCATATTTCTAAAATAAATACTAACCGCTTTGCCTTCAGGGCTGCCAATTGAACTTTACAGGATTACTGTATAGTACTAGAAAAAAAAAAATTTTGCGTGAACAAAGTACCGGTTTAAAATTATTAATGATTGGATATACGATAAAAATTATATTAATAAATCTTGTTATTCGTTTGATATGAATATTACCGAGGAATCATCGAAACGTGTAATATATTCCTGTAATCTGGTTATTTTATTGCTTATTAATAATTAATCCTTTACTCTGGCAGTCATTCTCTTGATTTTTGGGTAAATCGTGGAATTCCTTATAAGGATAGCTTCGGTCACGCTTCGAGCGACACAGTGCCAACGGCCTGGATAAAATCGCAATAAAAACTAACCACTTGTCATTTATTCTGATGTCATTTACGCACCAGTGCAAGTTGAGTAACGAATTTCACGAGGGCGTATCGAGACGATTATCGAAGATTCGATTCCTCGAGAAATGCATTCTTAAATTACATGACCAAAGATGGTGTCATAATTCATCATTTGGATCAACATCGTTCGTTTTTTTTTTGTACATATCATTAGCAGATTTAGTGACTTAAAATGAAGGTTGGCAATTATTGACACTCGATAATCATTTCTCAGTACGATTCTTTCACCTTGTACCAATTATAATTTTTATACAAACATCCAAATACACTACAACGATATTTTTAGAGCCTGGTTCTTTTGCTGTCGCCAGATTAAAACAGGTAATAGTTAGGTCCTCCTCAATGCGACCAATTAATTTTCACACGACCGCAACGAGAAAAAAATCAATAAACAATATAAAGTCGGTAAATCATCCTCGTGAAATATCTATGGGTCGATTTACAAGGACCTTGTCGCTTTCACGACAAAACAAATGGACCTATCGAATCCATTAACGAGACGCCGTAATCACTATATATAGCTATTAGAACACACCTGTTCCCATACAAGCTTTCCTGAATTGCGTCTAAACACGCATTCAAAAATTCCCATATTCATATGTAATTTAAACGGTACGAATTCCTGTAGCTATTCGATCTATACATTAAAAAGAATAGGCAATATATATATATATATAAACCTACCCACATACCTATATCTGTCACTTTGGAATTGCGCATAAATAAAATAATCAATGAGGACAAGATTACACGTTATTACGGTAAGGATACGCGAACGTACGTGATACGTGTACGAGATTATATTACATAAAGCATACCAGTGCGACGCCATTCACGCACTAAAGACACACGCGTTCGTATAGGTTCTTAAATACACAAGATTGCTAAGTAATATATAAATAGAAGTACTCTTAACCAAGCTTAGTGTATTTGCCGAAAGTGAGTTGAATTTATTGACAGATCATTTTGTCTGTTGTCCGTCTTATGTAATAATGATAATGATCATCGGTACGGTAAGCCGACGAGTAGTATAATAAGTTTAAACTATATTACTCAGAGAGTCTCTGTTTAGCCTATGCCGGAATACGGCGTTGTATTAGACAGAGACTGGTGCCTACCGGGAAATGCAATTGCTGGCGCGTAATTTGAATTTCAAATTCCGCAAGAAGGTTTAACCGTTGCTTTGCCCATCGATAATCCTCGAGAAAGCTATAACGGGACGCGCAGGACTATTTTAAGTTACGCCACGATAATCCTAGCTTAAGATTATAAAGTCTGTCTTGGTATTATTAGACTTCTTTTTTTTTTTCTTCGTACATTTCTTTCTTTCTGCGAATTATCCGTTAAGATAATACGAAAGACATCTTTATCTTTGCTGGTGACAATTTCTGTCTGTTTCTTTTAGCGTATTTTAATGGCTTATGCCAAGGGGGATTAACGAGCAGAAAATTCGACGATTGTCGGAGGCGCAAGGTTATGCCAAACCTTCGAACCTTGGCGTAAGGTTATGCCAAAATGAGTGCACCCAGACGATTTGACATGTAAAACAGCCTAATTGCACGGGATACGTTTAGATGCGCCTGCTGCCATTAGAATATCTCATTATGCAGGATGCTTGCAAAATTTTTCTTACACGATGTCTCTCGTTTTTTTTTACTTTCTGTATCTTCGTTGCTTTTTTTTTATTCTATGCGACTAACGTTCATCCATGTCCACGTCACCTGGATTAGAATCATGGAATCCCTGCCGAGCAGCCATTGGACAAAAGTCAAAGATCTCACGGGATGTTGTGTGTAATCAACGGGGCACCGTTATCAAAGCAGAAATTAAGCCTGGGAACCATGAGATTTATATATTTCCGGCGGGCAACCGTGCTCTTCCTTATCACGGAATGATCTGATTTAATTAGCTGCTCTTGGATAAAGGATTTAACGGGTCGCCTTCCGCGTAATTCAAACAGAAACTTCTGTCCTTTTATTAAGAATATTATTTATCTATCCTTATAGGCAATGGAAATAATAAGAAAAACACTCAAGTGGATAGCAACGGTGATTCGGATTAATAGTGTTACTGTAAATCATATGTCGCTCGATGCTGTTCAAAGAATTATATATATATATATATTTCATCAATATACTAAGCTTCATATAAAAATAATATTTCCCATACAATCAAGCTTGTTTTGATATACCCGTAATGTAAATACGTATCTATATCGAAATTCCTAACGAGTGAAGTGCCTGTTGCGTGACGACCATGATTTTGCTATCTTGAATTCGACGCAAATGACGCAACTGATGATCCCCGAATCGTCCGTGAATTCGCGCAAAATAACGTAGCAATGATTTTTGATACCGATGATCTCAGCACCTGTGGACCGGATAGGCATTGATGATTAATACAGCTTACGTATAACAAAGTAACGTAAAAGTCAGTCTAGCCACTGGAGTATTACCCAAATATAAATATACATTGGAAAGACACCCTAGGAACTTTTTGAATTCTCGAAAAGTTACTAGGCCCCTTTGCACCACATGTTGTTCATTCAGTAACCACAAAGCTAAACAAAAGTATGAAAAAGTTTAGAAAAAATATATGACGTACTTCACGAACCGTACAAAGGTCAGAATATTTCTTTCGATATAGGTAAAAAGTTCACATGCAATTTATGCTCCAGTGACTTCGCTACGAGTATATATTGTCAAGTTCCGTTTCCCACAGGAACGAAAAGAGTCATCCTGGACACGAGATGACTCGTGTTCTCGAATCATCGTGGATTACGTCAGTTACCAAAGCTGTGGGACACGTGGGGTCAGCTGAATTATCCTTCCACGATCCTTTCTTCACATTACGTACTATATCTATATATATATCCATAGGAAAGAACACGAGGAGGCCATTTTTTATCGACACCTCAAGATCAACCACAGACAAGTACCCGAATACTCCAAACACTTATTACTATCTTCATTCATCCTCACTTAATCAAAGGTACAATATACATATTAATAGTTACCTATGAATTGACCTAAGGTCAATAGCAATCTAACCTCCATATGGGTAACAGCAATTCCTATTCGTTCACAATGAGAGACAGCCTGGACACTTCGTATAACCCGGCAATTCCACAGCAAGTACACGAGATGCCTACTTTCATAGGTACGGCCAGGGACCTCGATCATTCGTGCATTAAGGTCAGCGACTCGAGTGACTGCCGGTATGGTACTTTGGCTTTTCTAAGATTTCTCTCTAGCTTCTATATTTCTAAGAAAAAATGTCCATAACGTAGATCGGCAAGCGGGTCTTCGTAATTGCCATAATAAAATTCATTATCTCACCGTGACACGATAGACAATTCACATTGTGCCTAATACAAGTAGAAAGACAGTTGAACATATGTTCACTTACGTAATATACACATATGAGATACAATAAGCTACAGTAAATATACATATATATATATATTATCAATAATAATTGTATCACTTAAATCATACCTTAAGCATAGCATACCATATATGCATATACATGTACATATAATATATAGCTATTATACACAGGGCCAATAACTCTTTTCGCGTTGGGATGAATTATTACGTATAAGTCGTTACACACCATTCTATATCATATGAAAGGGTCAAGTGCTTCACTTAAAATGGCAGCCATGCAATTTTGGCAATTTCGCTATCTGCCTGTGAGATTATTTTTTTTTTTTTTTTCAAACCTTCGATAACCGATGCCCACCTACGGTACTGGCTCGATTATTGTTGCGTCGGAGCAACGAATGCATTTCAAATTACCCCGCTCGTTTATCGTACACGTGTATGTACACGTAACAGACGCTGCACGACCTCGACATTGAGAGATTTTCAAAAAAGATAAGGGAACCCGTTAATACACCGCAATTATTATCCACGGGTAACCACAGCCGCGTTATTATTTTTTTTTTGTTTTTGTTTGAAACGATCGGTAAACGCTACGTCGAGGTACAGGGACGCTAGCGAGGAAACGAGAATGATGGGGAAGATGGTGGATTTGGTGGGAGGTGGTTTGGGGGGTGTAGGAAGGGAGAAAAATTAAAAAGATATGAAGTAACGATAAAAATGTTACAAGAAAGTCCGGATACGCTCGAAACATTTTCGTACGGCTTTTTTTAACGAGTTATTCTTGAACATCGACTTCGACTCGGACTCTTCAAGTTGTTCCGTGTGTTCGCCGTGTACATCTTGAACATCGTTGTTCACCGCGAAAACCCATCCGCCAGGTACACCATGGTTATTGGCGAGATAAACGCTGTTATTACATTACGTTTCTGCTTCACATTGTTGAGAGGAAATGAATGTGTGTGTGTGTATATATAAGACACAACAGTAATCAAGTTTTGGAACCAGGACCCAAGTGCAAAGTTAAACCGGTACGTGAGGGCCCATTTCGTTTTACCATTAACGAAGATTCTATTCTGGGTCCATATCCTTTCAAAGTAGTTACTGGGGAGTTAGAGGTCACACGCCTCCGGCAAGGCCCCTGAAGCACCTTGATGAATTCCAATAAATGATCCTCAATGACTATTCCGACTGTTATTGTACAACTGCGAGATTTTTCAAGAGGTCATTCTTTGTCATGACCTCAACCCTTCGCCCAAGGTCATTTGAGATATTCTTCTATCTGATATCAATGGCTTACATGTAATGAGAATTACATTGGGGATGGTCAACTTTTTCATTTAACTACATGTTAGCCTTGGCTAAAAAAAGTATTGGCAATAGGAAATTTTACTATGAGCATTTTGCCAATCTGTCACTTTGAACTAATTCGCTTGTGGACTGAATGTACTATTCTATGGTAGGAACGTGATAATTGCGCGAGTAAGTTATGGGTAACGGAAATGATGAGGCTGAAATGATCGTAGTATGTTTTTGTGGTTATGTAGACTGTATACGTCATTTGTGTATATTGCATATGGCTGTGGTATCTGACGGATGTGAATGTACGAATAAAGGAGACGTTGACCTATGGCAACATTTCCGAAACGGTATTTTTTCTTAATTAATGCCTAACGAGGTATTGTGTCTTTAATAATAACGAATAAAATATATATCAAAAGATAAGAGCTCAGGTTGTACGAAAGGAGCATGTAATTTTACCATCAAAACATAAAATCTTTAAAGTTACGTATATACTATGTACCTTATTTATTTATTTTTTTTTCGTTGGGGACGATTGGATTATCGTCAATGAGGTTGCGTAAAGAATTATGGAAAAAAAAAGGATTCTCTAATCCTTCTTAATTACTTGGCCCTTTTTTGTGTAATGCTGTTTAGATTACGTTAATTAACGATTGTCGACGATCGAGGAGACAGATTTCGTTTGGGATCTTGTTCTTGTTATCGGCACTTATTTCGGTCGGTAAAAAAGGATGGGATTTTTGGTTAGGGGAAGAGTGTTTGGGAAGATTATTATTGTCCGTACCGATTACCTATGAACTTGCATTGAGGGAAAAAAAGAAACTTAGACATTGCCGACGAATGGGAGAGAACGAAAAGTTACATAGCGTAAATTGATGTTCTTTATTGATTATCGGAGGGAGTAACCCAAGGTTGACGACCGGCGACTAGGCTATACGTAATAAAAACTAATTGAATTTTGACGAACGTTCTCCGATACGTATGTGAACTGTAAAGAAGAGTAGGAGGATGGAAGAGCGAATATAAAAAAATTTTTAAATAACATACCAACAGCAAACGAGACACATTGCGATATACTCAGTAAATACCTTTAAATTGAAACGGTTAAAAAACGCGGGAATTTTAAAAAGTAATATTTTTTCTTATTTCTACTGCCTTCGTTTTGTTTTATTCTACTTTACATACAGCCCGATGGATACTCGGTTTAATTGATTCAGATGCTTTTTCGTGGAGGGGTGATGAATGAAAATGAAAAAGAAAAATATTTCCATTGAAGAAATAACGGTTCCAGTTATAAACACTGGGTTTAGTTTCGAACGTCATTGCGTCAAAAGGCATAGGGATAAAGAATAATTTGGGTTAAAGGGAACAAAAAAAATAAAAGGGGAAGGAAGGAGAAATCATATAATAGAGACGAATCCTTGAAATTCCAAAAGAAAATTCCAATCGATTGTATAATTCGCATTGACACTCATTAGCATCAATCGTATCGTGCACGAGGATGTAAATATTTCGTATACGTCATTAATAAATTTCAACTCAACGCCTACGTGCACACATCGAGTAGTAAGTTAACGTGAATTTATGAATTTTTCACCGAATTTTTCAATTCTCTTACGACCAACGTAAATAATGCCTTTGATGCCATCAATGAATTTACATGCTACGCCCAGAGCCTCGGGAAAAATAAGATCCGCGTTTTACGTATCGGCATCCATACGTATAAGCATGATCGAATGAAACGATCAACCTAACCTAAAGGATGTTAACGCCGATGTTATTACTGATTTTTTTCTCATTTATACCATTCTAAATCCGGTATTTACGAAGTGCGCCGATTGTTAATAGAAAACGGCGCCAATACGATGAGTAAATGGCATTACGAGATTGTCTGCATTAATACCGTTTTTTGTTCTATTCGTCACAATTCATTTCATTTTTTCCCGCCTTTTTTTTCAACCAATCACTCTTCTACGAGTCTTAAGGTCGAATTTTTACGTAAGAATACACTATACATATATAACTCGAGTGCTTCTGTGATTCACAATTCCATGGGAGGGGTGGGAGAGGGGGGGGAGGGGGGGGAAGGACATAATTACGTTACATCTTGTTAATTGGCACGAAAGCGATATCCATCTATGGATTTTTGAATTGGGTGGGAAAAAAAAATGAAAATAAAAATTATGGGAATTTCTCGTGCGACATTAACGGAATTCATTATTCCCAGACGGTTACAGTTTTGCCGATGGCCTGTCGTGCAAAGGTGAACGGCCACGATCAGTCGATACGGCTTTTTAGACGAGGAATGGAAAGAAGAAAAAAGATAAGTAAAAAAAGAAAGAAAGAAAAAATGGTCATTTGTTCCCACGCACGTTTATACATACATGCGCATATATATATGTATATAGTTCGCGTGTGCCTACTCGCTCACTCTTTGCCAATCCGTTCGATTGACGGAGACTAACATTACTCAAGTCTCAATGGCGTATCAGACTGATCCTCTGACTCTTTACTGTAATCGAAGAGTTTATTAACCCCTGTCGGTTAAATAATTTAACTGCCGTGAAAATCGATGACAATGACGCCGATAAACGGAACGAATTCGCGAGTCCTCGTGCTCTGTCTCTTTTAACTGGGAGCCTCCCACGTGTTTCTGTAGCCCAGACGCTTTATATTAAGGCTCCATGCATGAACGTACGCGTAACAGTTGTGTTCGACTCGGGTGCTGTTGCCAGGATACACAGCATCTTGCGGTTCATTGTACCGGATTTTTGTACGAACAATAAAAATTGCAAGAGATACGTAAAGATCGACGGAATTCTCTTTCTGGGTCCTATGATCGAGCTTGATAATTCATTAGATATTTATTTCAAAATTCCCGCCTTTTACGCTATGAGAAACATACGCTCCGGGGACGTGCCGTGTTCCACGTCCATACACGGATAAGGTTTGTTGATTTAAAAAAGCATCCATAAGGCCCACTCGCTATTTTACGTATTCTTTGTATCCAAGAAGCTCTTGTTATTTTTTATTTGCTCAGGAAATTTTGTTTTTTTCTCATTTCTTAGGATACTGCCTTTAGGGGCCTTTGCATGAGGCAATTAAAAAATTCCTACGTAATCGTCCGAAAATATGGGGTGGTCCATGAACGAGAGTGGAATTCTTTATACATAGCATGTGGCACGTACCCCCATATTATAAAGAAGAATCGTGCGAGTATGATGTATGGTGCAATTGGTTTCTCGGCGGTTTCACCCAAGACTGGTTCCACTTCCACCACCATCACCATCAGCATCATCATGATCATCGACACTATCAGCAAAATCACCAATACAAGAACCATGTTGCGCACCCGCGATCCCTACCAAATAATTGTTGCATGTTAAGGCTCCGCAAGTTCGACGTAATGATGGGGGTCCCTATGTTACTATATAGTCATAACCAGGATCCTCTGAAGTCAAGATCTCCTCTCGAAATTGGATCCTGTGAAAAATGAATGGTTAAGGTAGCTCGAAATTGTAGCTGGTAACTTGGTATACGGCTTTGTAACAGGGATCTGGCCAATGTGGCCAGGAAAAAAAATAAGGCGTATAAGGTAAAAAAACAAAGAAACTTTCCTAAGGTATTCTTAAAAAATTCCCTTGATTGAGGGAATAAAGGGAAACACGCATGCGCAATACTTACTGTCTGCATTCCTCTTGCTCTCTATAGATTAGCCAAGGTGCTGTACTACAGGATTTGTTCTTGTAACGTTCAACCAGGAGCACAGGTTCAAGATCATGATCGGAATATGCTCGAGGAACAGGAGGCGCCACCTTACAGAAATATTTACTAAGTATATATATAGATATACACTTGTGCATCAAGTTGCATATGCATAGGTACGTACTACCTGCATGATAATAAAAAATCTTTATAGCAGAACAGAATCGTGTTTTGCTTTAACATATATATATATCTGCTACATAAGTCTATAGAAAAGCAGATCAATGGCGCGATTGTAACGTGGATTCAAACGATCCCGTAATGTTCATGGAATTTTATAGGAGGAGAAGAACGAGAGCAGAGCGAATCCCATAAATTCTACAAGCCAAACCCAAAAATACCACAATTCTCTGGTAAGATACCTATACGTTCTCTATTGGATAGCCATTGATATTCCAAGTGTACGTGACAACGTTAGGCATTTCAATAATTCAAAGTAGATGAAATAAAGATTGCTGATCTAAGAATCAATTTTGAAAATTGACATCGATCCTATGGGGAGCAATAGTTCATTCTTCATTATGGTAAAATGTAATGTGGATTTACTAGTATGGTATTTTAGGTTAGAATCAGTTAGGTCAGAGATAGCTGTATTTATACTTGATATAAGAGAATCGTACAGAATGAAAAATTTGGTTCGGTTTTATACGATATTCGAAATTTTCAGTTTTTGACTCGAGTCCGATCCGTGGGATGTCAGTGAAAATAGAGATAAATAGAGATAGGCGTCTTCTATAGGGGTTATTGGTTTATAATGGTTAAATGATACGTCATTATCTTATGTGGTACATGGGAATGAGAGACTCTTCGGTTTTACAATAACGGCAGGTCATATTTGCATGATGGACGGGTCGCGGTGATAATCGACTCCGTCGCGCACGACGTATCTTATCCAGCAACGTACACATTTAGAACAGCCTTTATAGTCTATTATGAAATTCATAAAGCCAACCGTTACCGACTGCTGCGTCACCAAACGATTACTAAGACATCAATAAAAATTCTATTGTCTGCATAAAATATGTTTAATTGAAAATGCATTTTTCTTACTGAATATTTTGAGTGTACAAAATTTTGTTGAATTCCGAGAAGATTCTCGGGTAATCATTCGCCATGGTATAGAAGGATAACAAGAGAGGAAGACAGTGGAGAAGATTCTCAGAGAAGCGACTGAGGCTCACGGGCAAACTACGGTACCGTTAAGCTCGTGTTTGCGCAGGACTAAACATCTAATAACATTAATAACAACAGGGCCTTAGCTGGGTGGTCCCATTCGCAGATACGGATCGGTCGTTTCGCGATGCGGGAGACAACGGTGTACAGTGATGTCATCGGTCTCATTACGTATACTTTAAGTCGCGTACAACTACGTGCTCGACAATTCGGTCGACTCCGTTGAAGCAGAAGGACGTATATACATTAAGGCCCAAACAAAGTTAACAAGACGATCTTGATCCCATAAGAAATATTCGAATAGAACATTCTATAACGTCAGCTGAATCGGACCCAATTTTCAGCCCAAGTCCCATTTCAAGACAGGAAAGATTCTGCAATAGTCTAAAGCAGTGCATTCGAAGCAGTTGGACAGCTCCGTGGGGGCCCATTGGGCCCCAGCGCCAGTTGTCATGCGGATCCCGTGGGTCCGTGCCTTCACGCGTGACTGCTTCGTGCCTCCCCTTTCTACGCATCCATCTCCCACCTTTCCTACGTATCCACGTAAATGTGCGTAGCACGCACGACCCGTGAGAACCGCGCTCGTGCGTTTCGAACTTACTTGGCGCCACGAGCGCTTGACTACATTGTGCACATATGTAGGCATATGTGAAACCCTTGAAGAGTATGCGAAATTTTGCACGGTAAACAAGTGTTGGGAGATTTATAGAGCCGCCACGTATACGTAGGAGACACAGGTACACGTAGGTGGTTATGTTGATTGGAGTATGTCATGAGGAGGATTTTGATGACGTAGATGATTAGATGATTCCATCACGTATGCTTAGTTCGAACCACCTGCTTGATATAAATAGACAGTTTGGTATTCTAACGTGGGACGCTGTACGATACATTGTTTTATATGGACGTGATTGCGTATGTCATATTTGAAAAGGGACAGTGAATTGCACGTGTGTTTTGTAATATGACGACTGGTTGTATAAACGTGTCTGAATTTTGATAATGCTTCATTATAAAGAGATGGTAAAGGTCGTGTCTGAGTCGGATGAGTATTACCGTAATGATTTGTATGAGTATGACTAATTAATACATGACTGGAAACATCCAGCAATTACTATCATTAGATGGGAATGTACATGCAATTAAAAAAAAAAGAAGCATCTGTAAAATCAATGACCACCGATATTAATTGCTTAACGCGCATTCATGAACACTCGGTGTAACAGTGGGACAACGATTACTAAGCATCAAACCGGAGTGTATCATTAGATAATAATGAAATGACTCAGTGCCATCTTGCTGGATCATTATCTGGCAATCGATACCGGATATATGAATAATAGAGAGGTTAAGCCAAGTTCTCAATGTAGCCTCGAGCAACATATGGCAATCTAAATCAACAGATAAATTGTTATAAGAAAGAAATCATAGTGGTTACGACGTTTAGTCATCTGTCGTGGCCAATAAGACATTAGTAAAGCGTATCCTTTTGCCAGTCATCATCGTGCCGTGTGACAAGTGCATTATTAAGATCAGTGGGTCAGTAGCGTAATGCAGTGGCAACAGCAGGAGACTCAAGATCGTGAAGCTGAGTAATCCTGGCGGGAAGGGGAGTCCCTGTTACCTGGGGACAAGTTTGTCAAGAGTTACGTCATCCTCGTGGGCCTTATGCATCCGGATTTCCCATGACGTATAGAGAGTCGAGATTTGTTTGCTTATTTGGCTTTGGCGTTATGATTAAAGACGATGTGAAGACTTAATGATCGTTTGGTCTTTCATTTTATGTAGCAGTCGTGCCAACCGATTGAAACAGAAGTTTCACGACGTTCCTGAAGTCGGCTTGTGACTCACAGCTATACGCGCTGTTTGTATGCTGGTATACATTCTGTAGGCTGCCAAAGTGAGGTTATGCTATGTAAGCAAGAGGTTAAACGGCGCATAGTCAGATCTACTCCTATGTACAACACTACGTAAGTAACTACGTTTAATACGTACTCTTGCGATTCTCGTACTCCACCACGGGATTCCCTTTAGCCTTGCGATCGTAGGCTTGATTCACTGGGGCATTGTCTCCGGACGATACGCATACAATGGCTCAAAGCGATCTGAATCTAATCTATGACTTATGGCCGGAGTTGCCCTCTTGAATGAACAATGTGGCGGCGTCAAGTTTCTGTTTTTGTTTTTAATTTGCCGGGCTTTTTTTTTATTTAACGAACCAACCGTTTTATTGCGCCCTTCAATTTTCAATTAGTTTAGATACATTGCCGATGGATTTCAGTATTTTGTTGTTGCGTGCTTTGCGTTGCTTATGTTTTTCGATTTGTTATTATTGCTGGTAAGAAATATCGGTGTTAAACGTAGACGGCTGTGTTTACTTGCTGGTTAATTGCGCGAAAAACTCCCTTGTGGACTCACCTGGATGTAAGGCTTGAAGCTTAAGTCGATTGTACATGCTGGCGACGCTATTGAATCCCGTCTATGCGGAGAAGATGACTTCCTACACGGATAAGAATCAGCGACCGGGCCGTCCTCTTAAAACGACGAGGTCGCCGCCGCCGCTTCAATAGCGGCCATTATGCGATTCCTTGAATTCAGCCGGAAATTTATCGGAGTCCTGCGTTCATCGTGGTTGAATTATTTTATAACGGCATTCAAGTGCCGGGGATGCCGCGCTGAACTCTTGTAGGTTTACGAAAAAAATTGTCTTTTCTATTAAGTTAACACGAACGTACGCACCACTCGAGGTATAGTATATTTAATAAGTATATAAAATAATAAGACAGATACAATTTAGGACTGGCGTATCTATTATTCGCCACTGCCGTAAAGAAGCACGCCGCCATCTTGCTTAATTGATTGCCAAATAATCCAACGTTGCTGGTGGCGCCACTATCTTAACTCGAGTAGATAAAGTTGCCTGGACGCGCCACGAGACAGAATTATGGAAGAGAAAGGAAGAGTATTCGATGAAAGAGAAAATAAAGAGTTTGAAAGAAAAGAAGAAAAAATAGAAGGAAATACACAAAGAACTGCGAAATATAATAGGTCTGAGTTATGACTGCGACTGTGTGGTCCTGGTTTGACCCTCGGTCACATGAGGTAGTTAGCTTTGGCTTACAGACGAGAGCTACAACACAAGGTACGTCGTACACAAGGTACACATGCCTCTTATGTTAGAAGGTGGTACCAACCTTTTGTGGGCCTCATTCCCTTTCCGTGGGTCCGACCGTGTTTGCCAGACGGTCCCATGTTAACACGAGTTAGGCTTAGATTTATTACCGCAAAAACATTCGCAATCATATTTTCAGTTGGACCGACTACGTACTCACCTATCTTCTTCTCTCTCAGGCTAAAAGTATTCTGCATCCCTTAACAAAGGACAGTTACAATTTTACATATTCTCCATTTTTACCCGCGAAATTCGAATGTCTTATTTTTCACAACTAACTTCTTCTTCTTACTACTCGTTACTTTATATTTCACACCAAAATATATCTATATAAAAAACAACAAATCTGTTACACATGTAGTACAAGTACCTGCGTACCTGACTGCCTCCTAGATCAAAGCAGTCAGCATTCGCTGTGCAAAGAAAATGCACGCTCGGAAGGCGACCAAGAAAATAAATGCAATAAAAACAGAAAAAAAAGAGAGAGAAAATTCTCAGACTTTGCATGCGTTCCATAAGTCGCGTATACAACTCGTTCGTACAAACTTTAGTAAGGATTCGAAGAGTTTACCCCTACACTATATACATATATATATTATTTTAAGCATATATGCATACTGACTGGTCAAACTGAAACCACGCGTCTCAGGTAACCCGACTCGAATACATTGTATAACAGTTCGGAAAGGCGCGTGGGATCTGGACAATGGAAGAAACGACTAAAACAGGAAAAAAAAGGCCATGATCGTATTCCTTGAAGCGAGAAATCTCTCTCTTTCTCCATACGTACAACACGTATATCCATACACGCTATGTACTCGTACAAGTATTTCAGGTACCTCGTACAATCATATGTAATACCTACGCCCTCGAGGTTGGCGCCTTGCGCCTCTACTACCAACCACCTACAAGGTATAGTATCCTGGCCGAAAGCCAAACCCGAAGAGCGTACAATGACCTTTTGAACTTGAACTTTTGTCTTCAGGGGTGCCAAACTATATCCCATTAAAGAATACAACTGACTACGCCTATGCGTATTCACGTATCTCTACCGCAGCTAGATTCTAGTGAAAAATCTAAGAAATTTTTTTTTCTCTCACTCCTCTCCCCAAACGCAATTCTCGTCACCTTCTGCCGTGGTATAACCACCTTTGAAGATATCCTTGGCGAATTATACAAGAGACACCCGTTATAGCGATCAGATAAAATCCTCAAGTTTATGCTATCTCGCGTAGCTACCGCATAACTCCTACGAGAGTTATCATGAATGTCCGACGCGGGACAGACATACCACCGCGCGTACGTTCTTACGTATTACTCGTATAAATACGTAGTGCACTATGTATCTAAGGATAGTGTAGTTAAAGGTACATAGAGAGAGAGAGAGAGAGAGAGAGTCATAGAAGGGTACACACGCCTCCATAGGCATTTGGCTTACGTAGTGGTTACTCTATGGCTATGTATTTGCAATATGTATTTATATATATATATATCGGTATATACTCTAGCACAGATACTATGTTGGTTAAGCTTACGAATGCTTGAACGTTTGCGTTATAACCGTCGGCTATTCGCGTACAAATCTGCTACGATCTACGTGCAGCTAATCCAACGGCCTAACGTATCACACAGGTATACCTCTTGTTTTCCTTCAGCAAGCTACGTATCTACATAGATAGGTTAGGTAGGTAGGTAAGATACACATGTGGTAGCTTGGTTAGGATTTCAATTGCCTGCTTAGGAATTAGATAATACTCCTTACTGGTAACGTGCGGCAAGTTCAAGGTTACTTTGTTGATAAAAATTCTCTTGGTTAAGCAGGGCCATATTATATTTTA
>JARPRG010000077.1:69195-89503 GCA_031001745.1 Hartigia nigra | reverse complement strand
ATGCTTTATTTGCCAACAGCCGAGCGAGCGAAGTTCATCATGAAATTTAGGGCCTTAATTAATTGATTAAGAGCAAAGTCCAAGTTAATTATCAAGAGATTCAATTACGACGCCGGCGGTTGGCGTCTGATAGATCACTTGCATTAAATACAACCTGTGCAAGACTGAGATATCTTTCGAGTTACGACAACGTAACAGTATCGATCATCCACACGTGCAAGGTATACAAGAAGAAAAAAAAATAAAAAATTCCAAAACTCGATAACACGACGATAATAAATAAAATAAATAAAACGAGTCGAAATCCAAAAAAAAAAATAAATAAATAAATAAAGATTAAAATGACGATGATCACTTGCCAAAGGCTTTCCTATAAATTCTCTCACGTGTTTTATTAGCATTATTTATCACGAGAGCTGCAACGAGTCATTAACGATCATCGATGATCCACGCGGTAAAAGGTCATCCGCACAAAAGTGACTGACATCACTGCAACGCTCAATAGAAATAAACAAACAATTCCCGGATCAAGTATCGATTAATTGTCGCCCGTGCATGGAGATGCATATATGCAACAGACTGCAAGAATTCCCATATCCTGTATCGAGCTAAGCAGACAAGGACACTGGGTTGAAAGATAAAGAAAAACAAAAAAAAATATATATATATACAAAAAGCCCATAACAACCGTAGCTGTTGAAAAATTAAAAAAATTTGTATTCAAATATCCACTACGACAGTGTAAAACCAAACGGAAATGAAAATTGCGCAAAATACAATCAGTCAGGATAAAGTGTAGAGGACGATACGGCAGGCTGTACATATAGTCGTGCTTGTAAATATGCATGAAACGACAACGAGGAATAAAGGCGGCCTTGCGTAGCCGTCGACAAAGCGTACGGCTGGTGTTATTTATAAACCCGATATTGGTCACGGTAAGCGTAACGTTACCACACACGAAATACGTAGACACCTTCTATTTGTTTATCCCGTCGGATTATTTGTTTATGAACTACGTACGACAAAGATGCTTTACTGCGTCTTTTCGTCCTTTTTTTTTTTTCTTCTTACAATACTTTTAACAGATCGTCCATAAAAAGTATAGAAAAAGGCCAATCGCGTCAGCCTTGAACGTATGATCTACATTCATTGATACCGTTACGCCATATACGAGTGTGACGAAAGCGTATTTACAAAAAAGACAAAAAATTCTAATAAATTTTTTTCTTTACCACGAATTTTCTATAGGCGCCAGTAACAATAAATCTTTGACGATACCGGCGTTCATTCTCTTTGATAACTAGGAGGAATATATAATATACATGCGTTCACTCTATGTGTAAGCACGTAAAGCCCGTGCATAACGGAAGTTACGAAGCTTTGACAACGAGTAGAATAAAATAAACAGACGAGTCCTGTACGTTATTAAGCCGGTTTACAATTGTCAGGTAGAGGTTTTGATCACGTGATGAGCTTTAACCTTGTCCTGATTAAAGAATTCTGCGTAAAGGTACGTGCGAAATTTTCAGGTACGTTGCGTGACGCGTCTCTTGGTCGTTATTCTTGTTCTGTGTTTTTTCCTTTCCTTTCTCGCTCACTCTTTCGCGTTCCTCCTTGCTCGCTTGCTTTTTAATTGAAGCCTGATTAAGTAAGGCACGAATTAAATAAACCGCACGTTGACCGTACACGAAACACAGTGACATAATTTCACGATTTCGGAACTGGTATTCCGGTTCTATCCACTTCCGACCTATTAGAACTCCGAGTTTCATCCGTGTTCACGTACACAGATACAATTGGGTACGTTCGATAGGATCCGGTTTTTTTATAAACGAGTTTCGCATCTAGGTTGCCCCGAAATGGAAATCTGGATCTTAGTACGAAAAGTCCATATGAAAAGGACGCGTGGTTTGAGTATGACAGAAAAAAAAGGATATGGAGTAACGGCTATTTTTTATTTCGCTTCTCGACAATCCTGGGACGTCGTAATCGGGGAGGAATTGTACAGTGAGCGTTAACGATGCCCTGTAGTGGGGATGTAGGCCAATCGGTACCTGGTAATAGTCCTTCCCTCCTCCTTTACCCCAATCGCCAGGACCACTGTTGATACCGACTTTACGTTTGACATCTTGTTATCAGGAATACAAGAGGGTTCGGTAAGAAGGCACGAGAGTGAGAAAGACAGAGTAACAGGTAGTCAGGAGAACGAGATAGAGACAAAAACATGGTTGAGATTTTCAGGCATGAACTAAAATTTTATAAGAAGTGCCATACTCGTATAAGAAACAGGACTCTATCTAATCATCGTAACGTAAGGAGTTATCGGACAGTCACAATATATATATACATATACGACTTAATAGAGTGGCTATCCTAAGGGAACGACTTAATCCTGAATTTATACCTGTAGAGGGTCCCAGGATCCTGGATACCATATCTTTAACCCGGGAGAGGTAGGTACGGATGTCTCAGATATCCCAACTCAGTGCTTTTCAAATGGAGAACAAAATCGCGCGACCATTCCCAGGTTAAGGATAGTGGCGCAACGTTACCTGGGAGTATTTATACCGCTGAAAGGACGTTGATCCGAAGGACGCAAAAAAAGGGTGTAAATTTGTTACAAGAATTGATAAGGGGGTGACAAAGAATATGACAAAAAAAGTAAAAATAAGAAAATAAAGAGGAGATAAAATGGGGTTGGGGGGGAGGGGGGGGGCAGGCGGGTGGGGAAGTTAAAAAATAAGCGAACTGCGAACCGTCGGTGAAAATAATGATGAGACGGAACGTTGACGTGGGACAATGGATTCCTGGCGACTACTTGAGAACAACCCCCTGGGGTTTCCAAGGAGCGATCCGTCACATGAATCTTTCCAAGAAAGCCACAGGGTCGCAGCTGGACCTGTCGCTACGGTGTGAATGCATAAAAATTCTCTTGCACAGCCGACACCTAGTACTTTTTTCGTCTTTCTTTCTCCCAGCTCCCACTTTCGTCCTTCTGTCTCTTTCTTTCTCTCTCTTTATTTCACCTTTCTCACCGAATTTCTCTTGGCGATTCTCGATTTCTTCCTTTTTCTTTTTTTAATTTATTTATTTCTTTAGAGTTTATTGCTTTTATCCTCGTGTCCGTTTAACCCTTTTCTCTTTTTGCAAGGTTCCCAAGGGTTCCGGCCATTCTCCAAACTCTATAGATACGATATATAATACGGCATAGCGTGGGTGATAAATATGTCAAAAAAAAAAGAGAAAAAAAGGAAGAGGGCGAAGTTGCAATAAATAAATATGGCCGCGTCAGGGTTGGTGAGGTAGAGTAAATTTTGCGTACCTGCCCGAACCTGGGGAAGACCATCGTGCAGATTCGTGGACGGTCGTAGTCACCTACCAGGGAATAAGATACCGCGTGGTAAAAATATCAAGTAAAACAAAAAAGAAGTCAAGAAGTAGCGGCGGGGGACTGGGGGGCCCAAAGGGCCCTTTGGCGCTGCTGTCGTTGTAATCTCTTGATTTAGTTAGGCTTAGCCCTATAATACGAGCGTGTCTCGTAGTACTTTGTCGGTGGAATATAAGAGGGCTCGTGAATAAAAAAAAAAAAAAGAAAAGAAAAGAAAAGGGAATAAAAATGGCCGCGCGAAAGATTCCTCGCGAGGAGGTACAAGGCGAGAAGTAAAGACGTACGTTACCCGCCATTCTTAGATTCAAGAGGTGGATCACGTGACTCGCGTGAGCACGACACGCATTCGCGCGCATGCGCTGTCATTAATATTTCTGGAGATAAAAGAAACGAATAAAAATAAAAATACACATTAAAAAATTATTATTATTTTTATCTTTTGTACCACTTTGTTTCTCTCTTTGCATATTGCGTTCGATACATCTCAATGTATTATTTTATGTATGCAATAGCGGATTCTAGAATTTTTCGATGACTGCGGGAACTAGTCGATTCACAGGGATGTCTCGAGGAATGAATTACGTACCGGATGTTAAAGTCTATAAGAACGGTACTCGGATACGTGGGAATTCGACGGATGAAGAAGAAAGAGTCTCCTATCGATTTGCCTGGCCAAACTTGATTCGACTTAACTCGTCGGTATAGCATTGGTCACGTAATAGATTTGTTCGATGGATGATCGCCCTGGGCTAAGAAGATTACGAAATTAGGACGGAATGACTCTTGTGATTCAAGCTCACCTGAACTCGCTGACGATGACGATCTTGTTTTCTCTGACGCCTCTCGAGCTCCTCCTTCCGTTCGAGCAAGGAGCGTATGTCACCTGGTGTCGATGGGGTCAACAAGGATTCCTCAGCCACCTTGTTCCTGATCAAAGAGGACGAGGATTTTCGTCTGAGGTTGTACGAGGCGTCATCCTCATCCTCGCTGTAACTTTCCACCAGGAGTTCAGAGTCGCTCTGTATAACCCATGATCGTCGTACACGGTTAGAGAAATATATTTCTTATGTATTCCCGTGGGAAATATTTATTGCCGTTTTACGGAATCTAATCGATTCCTTTACCTGTTCCGGTGGTGAACTTGGGGAACTGGCGCTAGATGCCTCCACCACCGACACGTATTCGCTAACGCCAGTTTCGCTCTTCTGTAGCTTCAGCACCGGAGTCTCCAGACCGCAGAGGAACACCTGACCGAAGAAGAGTACCTTGTTGATCCTGAGACAGACTTGAGCCAGTTCCTGAAATATGAAGATTTACGTGAATAAATGAAATATACAAATAAAATATTTGATATCAATTGTTATCAGTATATCTTACCAGATCTTCATTTTTCCTATAATAGACAGGATCCTGAAGATTTGACATGAGAGGTGTGAATCCAGAGAGAGTCGTGTCCTCGGGCAGTCTTAAAAGTTCTAAATCTATAAAAAAAAAAATTCCTAGATTCTTACCAGTTCGGTGTTTGTACATAGGTGCTTTAAAGAGTTTTGCGAAAATTCGGATCACGCGTCAATTTATAGGCAATGTCATTGAAATGCAAGAATACAAAGGTTCTTCACGTTCTGCAAGGTTAAGACAAAATGTCTATAAAAAGAAAAAATAGCAAAAAGATAATAAAAACGAGGATATTCACCTCGTCCTAGAGACTTACAATCCGACGCCTGTCGATTTTCCAATTCACTGTACAACGCCCAGAACAATTTTATATTCCCCACATGTAATTCTATCGTGTCGTTTAGTGTCTCTATCGCAGCGTCCTGCGGAATCCGCATTCCGCGGCCTGGTTCGCGTCGATAAACCGTATCGAGTGGTAATCGTGTATCTTGATCTAGCACAAGCTCAAGAAAACGAACTCGCACAAGTCAACGTACCTAACAGCCAATCGTTAAAAAGACTTTCACAGTAATTAAAAAAAAAATTTCAAAAATTTTTTAAATAAAAAATACAACAATTCTCCACTCAAAACCGATACCATGAAAATGATTTGGCGGAAAAAAAATTTTTCACCGAATAAATTCGAAATTCTATGTACCAGCGAGAATTAAGCGATACTGATTGTAAGAATGAAAAAAAAAAAGTCCCAACAGTACGGGGCCTATATATGTTAAGAGTCCCCCGAAAAAAAGTCCCCAATCTTCCAGAGCACAATACGCATTCCTTTTCACTACAGCGTGTTGCAACGAAGTTCAGGCTGCGTAAAAGCGGCGTCCTCCATCAGACTTATTGTACCTTTTATCCAATTTATCCATTGTGCCTTGTGAGATGTACCAAGCCAGACTTCGGGTATACCAACATACCAACCTAATCTACCTACCAACGTATATAGATATTTATGTACCTAGTATGTGCGCGCCCGACGCCCAGCGACGGCCAAATTGGCATTACGGTACACGTTAGCCTGGGTCCCGTTAGTGTCGCTACTCCTTTCCGAAAACACATCCTTCACATATTCATCCAGAGAGCTCGTCAATCTTCACCAAATGGATACCAGGAAGAGTTATGACAAAGGTAATATAGGCAATACAAATAGCATTGTTGTCGAATTTGTATCTTGAGGTTAGGCAAAAGAAGAAATAAGGCTCAGACCTCGTTACGTGAAGTGTACTAGTATCAAGGACGTTACAGAGGTCAAACCCTCGTGGCATTAATTGTAAATACACATTATTAGGTACACCTAGGGATATCAACGATCTAGTTACTTTTTCATACGACAGACCAACCCGTTTCGTCTAGAACCAGTCTGGGGAAAGTGTGGACTAAGGTCGTTGGAGGAAAACTTGAATCGGACTGATCTGTTGGCAATATATTTTCCCATCTTATACATGAGACATGCTATTTTTTAAATAGAGGTTAAGGGGTCATAGGGAATTTTTGTTCTACTGGATAGAGGAGTCTACCGTAATTCTGTTTGGTTGCCAGGAGATACTACATGGCGTCTCTGCGTGCTGCCAGTAAAGTAAATTGTAGAAGCGTATACAGAGTCCTCCCGTTGGGTATATATGGTGGACGTGGATTTACCGTTACGCAACCGCGGCCACTGGAGGAGCGCCGGGTCAACACACTAGGGATTTCTCAGTACTTTTTTTTTTTCATCCTAGGGATTTTATCCCATAGACATTAGAAAACTACCTGCATAAACCGTCTCGGAGCATGTGGATGTCTATCAGCTGTGAAATAATTGGTTTAGATTCTGTACACTTACCGTCTGATATGTCCTTATCGTCCTTAGGGGTGACCAGGACGTTCCTGGGGTACGGCAGCTTCTCCAAGAGATTGACTGTCGTTGCGAGACGACTCCAGGCGTCACCAGGTGGCCTACAACACACGTGTTTACAAGACATCCTTTAACTAGCTCGACCTTTGACACGTGGCGTTGGGGGCACTATACAGTGACCCAGAAAATTCCGTGACACACAACGTCCGGATCTTCCTAGTTCTAATGTAAACGTATATCGAGGTGGGAGTAAAAAAAATTAGGAAAAAAAAAATAATACAACTTGCAAGTCGAGTTTGAACTGACCTCACTTTCGAGACTCTCTGACTCGACGTATTTAATTCACGACTATTAACGTTCCCTGGCCCTCTTCGTGCCCCGGTATTAAGATCACTGGAGCAAATCTCCTACGTCACGCGAACAAGTCCCTAGGGACCGGGGTGAGTTAAAAAAAAAATGTAAATAAAGGATAGGGTAGTAGGTAGCAAGAGTGAGAGAGACAGAGAAAATGGAATAACTGTCATACACGACACAGTCGAGAAAATTCTCAATGACTGCTTGACCAGGAATAAATACTCCGTAATATGGTAACTTCTAGGGAATTTTTTTTTTCATGATTCTCGTGAGAGTCCTAGATGGGACTTCCGTCGATTTATTTTTTTCTTTCTTTTTTTTTGTTTCCTTCTCATTCCTTCTATATACGTGCGTCATTATCATCGCTTCTCTCTTGATCACGTAGTCCAGGTCAGAGAATTCCGATCCGTCTCGCTGAGTACGTCCTTGCAAGGAGACGCTTGACTCACGTAATCATTAATCGTTAACGATAATTAACTTATTCAAGTATAGAGTAGTGGGGAATTGCGTAAAGCGCGGTTACGGGAGCGGAAGCCTTGGAACTAGTTATAATGGCCAATAGATTAAGATCACCGCGCACAACACCGAGAATCCTCCTTTTTATCTTGTCTCTTTATTATACTCTCGTATTACTTCTTCTTCTCTATCTTGACGCTTCGACTCCACCACTCATTACCACTGAAAACTTTATTGCATCTTGTTTTTACGCTATACCCAAATTCTCCATGACCAATGAGTACGATGATGATTTTACAACGTCATTCCATGAGAATCTTTTTCATTAAAGAAAAACACAAATCCAATTGGCAATACCTAAGGCATTAAGAATGCAAAACAAAAATCTCAAAACCAAGAGAAACTTTCCTCCTCGGGACCATCGTCCTGCCAAGGGCGTCTAGGACGATAAAATTTGTTAAGCCCACTGAGTCATCCAGTACCTCCCCCGTTTCTCCACCATGTCCCTTCTTCCACCCCGGGAAGTCTCCCGGTTGTTAACATCGTCATCATCGTCTTTCATCCTTCTCCCATTACACTTCCCATTTCCAGCATCTTCCTCAAGATCTACCTCTGGCCGACCTTTCGTTAGTGCGTCACAGCATGGATGAGTCACGCTAAAATTTCGCAAGGAATCTTGCAGACTTCCGATCGGTTTTTCGCCGATTGACGTATTCTTAGAGAATTCACAGCACGAACGTACATATTCCGTTTGACCAATGAGAGAAGGACGACGCTAACGATCCGTAAACTGGCAAATGGCAAGTCGGTAATGCTAAATGAAAAAGCCGAAGGATATATGGATGCGTTTCTAGGGAGCATCCAGAGATGCTGGGCATGGGCAGCGGACGGCCATGACCTGCGCAATCCTGCCTCACGGCTCTTCTGCACAGCAGCTACTTTATACATCTCCTGTGTATAAGGTACTGTAAGACTACTGGTCGTTTCATAATTGCTAAGATCGTCATTCGTTATTTACTTAAAAAAAAAAAAAAAAGATCAGTCATATAATTTCTTATCCTAGCTCAAATTCTAATACACGCTACAGATCTATCCATCTAATCTCCTGGATCGCGTGATGTGGGTGATTAGCGAAATTTCATGCAAAAATCACACCTGACCAGACAAAACAAGCTGGAATCATTATTACAGTATGAATGACAATGTCCTTGACAGAACAAAATATCGGCAATCATCCAAGTAGAGGCTAGAATCCATGTACTAAAAATCATCATGTTGTCGTTCAAAGACGCTTGTCGGGCAAAAAAAGTTGTGCTAATTAGAAAAGAACTTTTCGCAAGGACGACGTACTAAAAAGGATATCCTGGTTTTTCAATATAACCTTGTATACTATAGGCGTATAAACGAGGTCAGTGTAAATATACTGTGCGAAATGATGATTTGGCTTTTTGTCTCATCCTCAAGATTTTTTTTCCCCTCTTATCGCGTTATTCTTAACATTGTTATTACGAACGTGCAGATTTCAGCGTAATCTATTGGCGAATGTGAGTATCGCACGGTTACCGACCGCGCTTAACCGATACCAAGTACCCCGGGTATTAGTACCCATAACATCTTCGGTACCAGAAGTTAATACTGGTTCCAAAATATTAGTACCGTATAACTATATTAAAAACAAGGTAAAATTTATAGGGGAAAAAAAGTAACCAGGGGTTCGGAACATCGAAAATTCCAAGCGTGCCAAAACTAAGACAATTCGGGTAAAAATTTTAGATACCGAACTGATACGCAATACGCGCCATGCATAACTGGTGGGTTGAGCGTGTGTGGTATAATATCGTTGGATAATTAAGCATCCCGACCAAGATGCATTTAATGATATAACTTTTCATCCCACGAGAATTCGTACTGGATCCTTTAGCTTGAATTTTTCTAAAAATTCGCATATATAGTAATAGTAACAAAAAAAAAAGCATACCCCACTCTATAATCCGTGCAGGAAGGTGGTGGATTCCATATGGTACTATTGCACAGCATCCAGTCACACCAAATCTGTAAAGATAAACAAGGTGTCAGGATACCATGTCAAATAAAATTAAAGGCAATTCACACGTAGCGACGTAACAGCATAGTCTAGAAAAGGTATCAAGGATAATTGATCCCTTTAGGAATTTTTGCCTAGATTTTTTTGAGGGGAAAAAAATTCAAAAAATTCAAAAAAAATATATACCACTGACACATCCATCCACCTGGAAACGATATTATGTATTCCATTTCGCGCGATCGCGTCCTTGTACCGCGTCTGGCTTATCGGTAATATTAATGGTGGCTTGTCAACTAGAAATATCGTTCCTGACAGCCATCCCGTACCAGTTCATTACGCGATAGTAATATACCCGGCCTGCCGCAAGGAGGTCGGGGAACACGTCCAGAAGAAGAGTCTTCTCCTGGTAGCTATGTCCAGGTCCTTACCCACGTACATTATATACATATATAATTTTACATAGATTTATCGGAATACCAGAATAGACTATCGGACTAAGAAAAAGTGGGCCTTGAGTGACCTGATGATAAAATTAAGAATAGACCAAGAAGGCGATGATGAGGTCTAGGTATATGAATTCTATAGAGTCATAACCTTCAGAGGACCCGTAGTCACTCCTACTGGTCTGACCTTTATCGATAGACTCTACTTGTCTCTTGGGTGCATCGCGCTGCAGCTTCCCAAGGATGGGTGCATTAATCCCGCCGGTTGCATAATGAGACGGGACGAGATGCAGACTCTGGTACTTGACATTGGCCACCGGTGGTAAGGCGTGGGTGTGCGATCCTTGCTTCATAAATCCTTGTAAGCGTTACGCGCGTGCGTGATGAGTGCGAGGATAAGACGACGTAGGATGAACAAAAAAAAAAGGAGTAGAAAGAATGCTCCGAAGGTATGAAGTCAGGATTTCTTTTTTTATTAACTAAAAAATAACACCCTTACCTTAATTGATGGTAAAAGGACCTGCATGTCCTCGCCGACCACTAGATTCGGTCTCTCGTCATTGTCCAATTGACTCTTCAGCAAGGACACGACTCTCTCGAGGATCAGATTGAACATCTGCAGGGACACGATTAGCGCCCTCTCTTGTACCTCTGACCTGTAACCTTGCTCCAGCTGGGATTCTGCAACAGGAATAAAAGCGGATTATTAATTAATTTTATAATTTTTGTTTTTGTATTTTAAACAAAGGTATTCTTTACGTATAGAGAGATGCACTTGGAAGTGCAGTAGGCTATATGCAATTTCACGAAGATTATTGTGAATGCCAGTAGCCAGTCACGTTATCGAGATGATGCAGACGCCATACTGCAATCTATTCGATATTCTCGATCTACGTCATTACGCGTTCTACAGGAGCCTACGTGACCTTAAGGATCATCAAGATGGATCATGGGTCAATGATTTTTCCCATGATTCCCCGTTTCGATGATATCAATCAATAAAACATTTGCAGCATCCGACAGGATCAAATCCCGAGTGAGTAAGACAAAGTTCATTAAATACGTTATATTCTTCAATAATCATTTAAAATATTTTATCTGATCTATATAAACTTCCTAGACGCCATCGAGATCATCTTAATAATTTATTGCATAATAATGATCACAATAACACAGCAGTATATGTATACAGTGTCCCATAGACAGGAACCATAAGCACCACCAGGCAATAGACCCTCGTAAGAATGATATAACGCGGTATCACTTTTGATCCTTAAGGATGCTGTGCCAACCTGGCGTAAATATTACGACAAATTACCCGCTGTTAAAGCGTCGCGACGGCGTCCCGATTGCCGTCGATAATAATTCCCTACATCTTTATTAGCTGAAAGCTGTACAACTCTTCATCAACGTACTATAGTCGAGACTTGAGTATTGTTTGACCCGTAGTAGACTGATAAAAAAAATTCAAAAATACAATAAGAAAATCAATGGATCAGACGAGGACAGATTTACGAAAGATAACGAAGAACGAAACTTTAGGATAGATAAGAGTGATTATATCGATATACTCAATCATACTTGTATTTTATCCCACGGGGATCACTGGGAGTCCGACAGGTGTTAAAAATTAACCTCCACACACCCTGTATCACTATTCTCTTTTCTTTCACGCGACCCTATTTGATCTATACTCTGACTTATATACTGTCTCTATACTGCACTGTAATACGGTATACATGATATCTTTATACTGTACTATACACTCTCGGCGTTTGATTGAAGGGCGGCCTGGGGCTAAGGTCAGCATGACTAATGGCCACGGAGAATGATCGACAACCCGATGGAAAGGATCGAAAGGAGTCGAAAGGAATAAAAGGGATAGCGGAGGAGGAGAAACAAGGGAGGGGATAGGACTATGTCAGATTCTCACGTATCCCTTTCCCGAGGGTTCTTCATTCACTCCTCCTCTGTTAAGGGCTCACGGATGATCCTTATTGTTCAACCTAATATACAGGGGTTCTCAATTTATGTATACAGTGACACATAAATATGAATAAGG
Source organism: Hartigia nigra (assembly GCA_031001745.1). Lineage (NCBI taxonomy): Eukaryota > Metazoa > Arthropoda > Insecta > Hymenoptera > Cephidae > Hartigia > Hartigia nigra. The sequence continues at coordinate 77,482 of JARPRG010000077.1, read as the reverse complement.
AAAACAAATTTTTTTTAATGTCATATGAAATTTTGAAAAAATTAAAAAAAATAGGGGTAGTTACAATTTTAGGTTTTAATACGAAATTCTTGTATACTCTAGTACAGGGTGCTTCGTTTGACTTGCGTAGCTTGTCGAGGGTATCGAGTAGTGCGCATGCGCGATCGAGCAAGAATATCTAAGACCCGGAACATTAATTTATCGCGGAGCAAGGATAATAATTAGCGTTTAACCGTGAGGTCGGTATAGGGAGGTCTGTGTGGTCCTGTGGTATTGGGAGTGTAAAGGGTAATTAGTTAGACGTGATTTATTCGAGGGCTTGACTAATTGCTAATGCGATCATTAGCGAAGGCGTGAGTTATGCCGTATATCTTTAAATCCTCTTCTGCCACCCTTTGGGTTACCCTTACGACCTGATTCTAGCATATCCGGTTTATCCGGCAGATAAGAATTACAGATTGGTATCCAAGGTCTGATTTTGTTCTCTTATCGATTTTATTTTTTATTATTGTCTTTTAATCGAGTGATTCAATATTCTTCTGACGAATTCTCAATATTTTACTTGATTCCTGCACACGTATGTCCATATCAGGTTCTGCAATAATTATGACGTAGAAATTATATTACTCCTTTATGGGGTTGCACTCAGCCATTAGCGCTAAGGAAAATCGTCTACGACTCCCTTAAGGGTAGTTTACCATCAGCTACTAGGTACCCATAGGTTACTACGTTACTAACTGGTATCTATCTAGCTGAATATATGAGGGTGGAGGTTGGTATCTATATACATGTATATATATCCAAGTAACAAACTACCCTCTGGCTACAGAGGGTTCGAAACTACTAGGCGTTGCCTAATGAGGTCTAGAAGGGTAGGTCAGGCCTTTCATTTCCTGTGCAGATATTAACTCGATCAGCGTGCAAAAACCGACGGAAATTGAGTTAGTCAGCTGCGGAAATAATTCGGTTAACTCGAGGAACATAGATTGTGTGTATAGTCTGTTCGTGTACACTTTCACGTGTATATACTCCATACGTTTTAGTTACGCTTTGACGCACGATAATATACCTAGGATGAAGTCCCTGTTCAGGAAAGTGCAGTCTGGACGATACGATAATCGATAACCAATCAATACCGTATGAAATCGATAAATCGATTTCGCGGGTACAGTCATTAATAAATATATATATATATACACATATATATATATATATATATATCTACGTGTAATAATTCATCCTGAAACCCCATGCTCTTTCATCCACCCTTAACACGCCTCTGCCCCAAAACCAATTCGCCTAACACTAAGGGAACACATCAACCCGCCTCCTGTCAATAATACCAACCTTACCGATCCACATGCTTATTACCAGATCCAATCATCAGTACGATTTCTTTCATTTCATTCTTCCTTTTTTTATCTCATTCAATTTATTCAACCCTTCCATTAACCATCCCTCTGTCTGTCATTGCTACCCACCTTTGTTCTTATGGTATGTACGACAAAAATATATATAGATATCTACCCTGCCAATATCACTAGAACTTTCAACGTCCCTCCAAACCACTATCAGATATCTGACAAACCCCTAGAATATATATATACAGTCCACTCAGTGCTGCCAACGGGAAACAGACTATATACTCGCAAGCCTGGACAGGTTTCTCGTACGCTCTCTATCTAATCTCGATTATCGTTTTCTTTCTTTTTTTTATTCTTTATCTTTTATTTCCTCCTGACGCTTCTCTTCTTCGTTTCATAGTTTCTTTTTTTTTGCCCACCACAAAGACAGACTAGCACAGCCTGACTCCTCAGGCGGACGCCATGGTACACGCTCCCTCTCGATGAAGGAATTTGACGAAGAAGCTTCTCTCTGTATACTAGAACGTATCCATCCATTCGTATCAGATAAATAGATAGGTCTAACGTCATATCCATATAGCTTCTTCGATATGGAGAAATTAACAATGGCGTTACATATGGCGTTAACGTTATAACTGATATATTTATATACCAGGTCAAAGACCAAACCAGAAATTCCTTTCCCATAGTTGTAATTTTATAAGCGTGACAAAAAAAAATTCCATTCCGGATAATATATATGTGGTATACAGAAGTACAGACAATGCCAGAAGGCATGCGCGGTGTAGGCGCAATGCGTAATAGGATTATACTGTTATAATAATAAAACCATCGGCCATTGCTGGTTACAGTTATCGAAATTACGATTATGAAAGGCGGTAATGGGACGTGTGGCAACACGTCAAGATCTTCGTCCTTTGTTACTCCGTAGTATTTTATTCTGTTACTGTTATGATTATTATCATTCTCTCTTTTCTCCGTTTCAAATCACCAGATTTCTTCGTATCCTTTTTTTTTTACTCCACGTGACGTAATTCCACGCACGATTGACGTACGGAATGACTGCTGCTGCCATCTTCATTAACCTTAATTAAAACTTCCGTTTAGGTGTACCCCATTCTGGAAATATAAATCTACGCGCGTCCTGCGAGACTACCTTATGGCTCGTAAGGAAGGTTAGGGAGACAGATAATGACGTCCTTGAATATATTTCTCTAGGATGGACCAGTCTCGGGTAAACTGATAAGAATTATCCTGAAACTGGTTTTATTCAGAACAGATTACACGGGCATGACACAACTGCGTGATTCGATATAAAATACACTCCAGCTACAGGTTCTTTTAGACAGATAAGGTGTACCATGTTGAAATAGAGATGCATACAGATACTCGTACAATATATATATATGTAGATGCATATATATATATATAGGACTGAAAATGTATAAAAATAAAAATTTCATTCGTCATACCAATTACTAATTATTTCTCAGTACCACCTATATATACAACCAGTAATTAACTCCGAACATTTATTTTCAGCAAAATGAGTCACGAAGTCTCAGTACACATTGCTGATGCAGGAGTAGAGGTAGATTGGGTTAGGTTGAGGTACTAACCCATTCCGGCAAGAAGAAATAGAAGCCAGAGACTAAGAAAAGGAAAAAGGTAAAACGGTCTAGGGACCTTAAGAGCTTTGCGAACACCTTCTGCTGGGAGGACGAGCTCAATGCACGACCTTCGTGAGACCTTGCGAGGTCGCCGACGTGATTCTGTCTTGTTCACGTAGATGAGGTCAGGTTTGTGATGGCTATGGAGGATGTATGGCGTGTATATATATACATATATATATATACATATATATATAGATATTTATTGTGTATATATATATATACAATAATATACTAGTCATCCTGATTCCCAGGGATCTGGTGGTTTATTCTTTATGAAAGTCAGAGACCCTGAACCGTCCGAAGAAATCCGGCGCCATTGTGAAGGGAGGCTTTAAGAAAATGGCGTAGATAAATGTAAAATCAAGTGGTAGCGAGGAGGATGAGTCCGTCCGTACGGTTTTACCTTTAATTATTTGCATCGCTGAGTAAGTTTAATGACGGCAAAAAAGTCACTAGGGAATTTTGCATCACGCCAGTCATCAGGAGCACGCAAGCCTGCGCTTCTTCGCTTACCAGCATTGATGATCTTTTCAGGTAACATTCCAGCAGTTACCACTCGAAGAATTGTTGGAATAATCATTCCGTGGAATGACGATAAATTCATAACGATGACGATTAGAGACGTTGTTATTGAAGTATCTTTATATTTTTTTTTTGATTGAAAACATTAATTAATAAGATCATCAATTTGTATGATTTTATCTCAAGGTCTTGTATCTTCAGACTGATATAATGACTCCAAATCATTCTGTACTCAGAATCGATAACCAATGCAGACGTGCTAATTAAGGTTTTACTTAATTTGTATTTTTTTTTTTTTTTTTCGTTAAAAAATGGCGACCAGTTTCAGTCGAGAGTCGTTTGCGTTGAAAGGCGTGAAATATTACTGACTGATTGTAGGGTAGCGATGATCTTCCCGGTGTCGACGCTGGGCGTCAAGACGCCACGCCCGCTACACTCGTAAAACCGAGTCCTGACGTTTATGTATTAAAAAAAAATTATTTTCTGAACAATTCGGTATCTTAGTGAAATTCAAGGAAAAAATCATTACTATAGATAATGACTGTTATCAATGATTTGAAATTTGATGATAAGACAGTAGGCTGTTAGTCTGCTTTAGAAATCTTTAAGTGATAGCTTCAACGAAAATTTGTCATCTTGCACAGGACCGTTAACTTGACTTTTTATACTGCGTTATTATGCTTAGTTATAATACGAATTAATGTACAGGCTCGTTCAGCATCGAACGCCCACATGATTATTTGCATATCTTGTAGCTAATAGATAACGCTAATATCTCCGTTATATTACAAGTGTCATTGTTTATTACAGGTTAGGGTCTTACAAGCAGCGACCGCAGCGCCGCCACACGGATACTTCTTGCAGAGGCGGTAGGTTGGATAATTGCGTAAGATACTTAATGTTAGAGGTGAGAATTTTTGTACAGAGAAATTTCGTGACGTCACCCCCCGGTAGGATCAAAGTTTACGACAGTTTTCAAGGACACGTATAAGGTCCTTCGTGGGAATTTCATTATCCTGCTCGAAGTCGAAGAAACGTACTGAAAAAGAAGAAACAGGATATCCAGGATATGAGTAATACAGAACAAAGATGGGAAACTCGAGGAAACGCAGAATCCATCATGGAGGATCGATTCGATCCGTCTGTATTTCTGCACGAGCGCATCCCGACTACAATAAGCCAATGACAGGCAATCTATTGAATGACAGCGTCGATAACTCAAAGTAAAAATAATACTACGACAGTCAATGGACATTGTGACTAGAAAAAACCGTGAGACAATTGGATTAAAAACAAAAAGAATTCCAACAGTACCGGAAGTGAAATCCGATAGGATACAAAATGACAAGATTCTTTTTGGAGAATAAAAAAAAACACCAAAAAATATATCAGAGTTCATAAAACTCCTAATAACTCATTAAAAAATTCCTAATCCACCTTTCCACGTTAGTAGTGATTGGATAGCATATTCCATAAAATACAAAAAAAAATTACAATTAAAGAAAAAACACGTAAATCACATAAGCAAAACGAATATAAGAAAATGGATGTTGGTACACACTATAAATTTTCCTCGTAAACGTAATACATTATGTAAATAATAAGTATAAAAGGATACTAATAAAAAATGGTACATATGTCAGAAGCATATATATGTATAATACATATATATACACGACTATGGTAAATTCATAGTCTGCAGCTGATGTATGGCAAAATAATATTACGAAAGGGTCCAGTCACTCTCATGCATATTCATCCAAGTGCAGAATCACAATCAGACATCGGAATGACCAGCAAACCAGCTGAGAGAAGCCATCCAGTTGATTCAGACGACCAGGGTTATAGCAGCTGGATTTAAGATATGGAAGAAAGCTAAAAAATTGTAGTATAGGAACAGAGCTTTACGATTCAAGCGATACAATTCAGTATAGGACCGCGTATGTAAATTAGTCGCTGAAGCAAAGTACAGGTAGTCGAAGAAGGAAGTCATCCAATACGTCCAAGAGGTAAAATGATGAAGAAGAAGATGAAGAAGAGACGGTAGCCGCAGAAGGGCATCAGCGTGTGCTTGAATACAATGTAAAGAGTACACACAGAGTGGTGTCCTATGAAGATGCGCCCGTAGAGACACCGTATTGCCGGCAGCAGCCGGTCAAGTATTTGCAGTGTCGGATGAATAATCCTTAAGGCGCATCTTCAGGGTAAGAGAAGTTTGCGGATGATTCTACATCGTCCAGGCTCCGACGGACAGGCAATCTGCATGCCTAATAACCTCGTGCGCGGTCGCGACGTGCGAGCTGCCTGAACATGGCGCGAGTTGTCTCGAGATTCATGGACCAAAGGGATGCTGTACGGTATTACCCGTGTACCAGTAGGTACTTGCATATGATTACAAGAGACGGTATATACGGAGGATTTAAGTCGTAGCGACGACCGAAGTTGACTTTGCTCCATTGAAGGCAGGCATGATAATTTGATGTAAGAATATATCTTCTTTATTTGGATTAATTCTTATCAATGCTATGATTATTAATAGGCCATGGGATTATCAGTGGAAATCTTGTAGATTGAAATACGAAAAGATTTAGGATTTTTTATTCGATGGGATTAAAAAGGGGGGAGGGAAAGTTCATCATTAGGATATTTGTCTAGTGTATGGTACTTGTTTCGTATCTGTACGTACTAGTTTCTAACCTGTTCGAGAAGGTAGATGAAACGCATCGTTAATGCCGCGGACGGTAGGTACGGCCAGATCGAGTCTTTGCGCCAAGCATTCATAGTTATTATCCGCGAACTCCCAGGAAGTTATATTTTAACGGTCGTAAAGGCGAGTTCGAAACGAGCGTTGCGACGCCGTCGTCCTTCCCCCTCTTTTTTTATTTTTGAATCCACTCGACTGCAGTGGCTACCGGATAGGCGCATGCAAATACAAAGCTAAAACATCTACGCCGCAACCCTTATGTACGGATAGTATCAGTGGCATGCGGTGACCTCGACGTCGCGACGCAGACGTCGTCATAGCGACGCGACGGGCGTCGATGAATTTATGGAGCAATCGAAAAAGCGCAGGGCCTCTCATTTGGAAACTGCCCGATTTAGGGTACGATGACTTTTTAACGTGAAACTGGTGGAGGATAAAAACACCTGTTGATATGCGACCTTACGTAAAACTTGTGAAATTCATATTGACCAGCGATCACGACCGAACATTGCCGAGAATAGACGAACGACTAAACCCACTGGTATGTTGTATAAAATTAAAATAAAAAATTTTTTATTTTATTTTATATTTCCTCAAATTGTACACTATCAAATTTGCTTTGGAATTGTTTCTATGAAAATCTTTGTGGTCCAGGAGTTAATGATTTGACGATTGAACTGACCTGACAATTTCAGTGGGAATTACGGACATTTAGCAGACTCCAGAGATGTGAAACAAGAATTGAACGAAGAGTATAAGATGACAAGTGAAACTGGTAGGAATGAGATGACAGGGAAGAAGATACAGCCAGCAAGGGGATGATGAGACGAAAGAGAAAAAGAAAGAAGAAGAAGCTGAGCTACAAGAAGAAGAAACGAAAGGAACGTCGTTGCCGTGGCTATTCCTGGCTAGATGAATTACGACTTGTTTTGAAGTGGTCGAGCGGTTATTTCGCAGCGTTGAAAAGCGACAAAAGCGACGTTACTAGAGGTGAGAGTAAACCTTGCGATAATGCCGATCCATTCAAATTACATAAAAACTTGTACCAACCCCCTTAATAAAGATTCATATGACATAAAAAATAAAAACACTATAAACACAAAAAATTTGAATCAATTAGAAAAAAAAAACATTTTATCCAAAATAACAACGTAATAATACAATACAAAAGTATAACTTGTAATCACAAAAAAAAAAAAAAATTAAAAATTCTCATATATTCACGCATGGTACCCTGGGCATTGTATATCATTCATAGATATGACGTCAAAGGGTTTGACCGCAAGATCAACCTAAGTGGAAGAGACAGGTGCATGATGGTCATCACTAAGAAACTCGTGTAAGCGTCGCGAGAAGTTTCAAGGTTACATATGTGTGTGTGTGTGTATATATATATATATATATATATATATATATGTCATTGCGTGAACACACGTGATGCATATAACGTATATAAAGACGTCGTCGAACGTGCCCGCCTGACAAACTGCTGATTTCTCCTGGGTGAACTGACATAACAGTACTCGGATCGGGACATTAAGCATGTAACATTATATTCACGCGAGATCAGACTAACTGATAAGAGATTCTAACGCGATGACTGATACGTGTCACGTGTGGGAAACGTATGTCGTCCATCATTTTTTTTTTTCACTTCTCTCTCTCTCACTCTTGTATATATATTTACCTGTATGTATATAGTCATCTTGGTCATAGCTATGCATCTGAATTAAAGATCACCCAGGACATCAGGTATGACGTATGAAAAGGACAATGTTAACACACGAAGATTTTATCTCCCGCGCGCGGCTATTGTTTGACATGAGATTTTGCCGATGACGACATTAAAATATGAGGGGGTCATAATTTTTTTTTTTTTTTTTATAAATTATAACGGATATTTACATATAACATGTGAACAAGGTCACATGTGGATTTATGTAGAGGACGTTTCAAAGCCAGAAGACCGTGTATCATCTTTTTACAGATTCGGATCATCGTGACGGCTTGAGATACATTGATCG
>JARPRG010000077.1:43842-69095 GCA_031001745.1 Hartigia nigra | reverse complement strand
ACGTTTCAAAGCCAGAAGACCGTGTATCATCTTTTTACAGATTCGGATCATCGTGACGGCTTGAGATACATTGATCGTGATCTGTTGATTAGAGTGCAGGATATATAAAATGGAATCGCAATTTGAAATATATATATAGTGAATATTTTGGAAATCGTATTATCAATTTTCAATTAGATTGCGGCTATCGAGATGCACTTTAGTATACTGAGAATATACAGGTCGTTTCATTTGTATACGATTCCCTACGGGAATATTCATTCTAGTTTGTAGGATCGTTAAGAGATATAACAATATGGCGACGATTCCGGTTAGTTCTGGATTGGTTTAGATCGTAGGACGTTATCACTATGAGTATTCGAATTCTTATCGATATCGAAGTTCTCTCGTTAGGGGTAATCCTGTGATCGATAGTTAGTATAGATTGGTAATAGAATTCTATATCGAGCGCTGGCATAAATTAAACGAAATGGAAACTGTCTTATACGGAGAGGCAATAACGAATGTAATTTCATGAGGAAAGATTGGAGTCAGAGAATAAATCATGAAAATCGAAGATACGCGATAAGTTTAGTGAACTTTGGAGTAATGACGGAGACGATTTAGCGTGGGTCGGGGACTTTTATTGTGTACGTTGCGCCACTATAGTGACCGAATGGGTGTAGGTTGGTAATGATTGCTGGAGCATTAGCTTCAGCCATCCTGGTTGGCGCGATGCAACCTCCCCCAGAAAACTTGCTCGCAGGCTCCGGTCGACGATTCCTGTTCGGTCTCTTGGCTTGGCTTGGCTTGTTCGTTCACCCGACCTTCGCAAGGTCACAGCTAGGATAAAAAGGGAGCTATGGAAGAAGAAGAAGCAGAGGAGTAGCTAGAGAAGGGGTCTAATCAACGCCTGGGCGTCATGCTCCACAGAACAGGCCCCGTGGCTCTGCAGACGGGAAGCAGAGAGAGAGAGAGAGAAAGAGAGAGTGTGAGAATGCGCGAGTAGAGAGACAAAGAGAGGAGATGCGAAAAAAAGAAAACAAGCGAGAGAAAACTAGAGACGGACTAAGATGGAGAAAGACAGAAACGGATAGAGGATACTGAAAGTTCGGTAGAGATTGAAATAAGAAAAATCTCATGAAATAAAAAGCGTACCGACCCAGCATCCAATAAAAATATGAAATCATAAGATATTCGTATAAAATTTTGGTCCATAGAGAAAAATCTTTATTTATCATATTAAATCGTCATAGTCTCAAACATGTGAGAGAGTCCCATGAAATGAATTCGAAAAATAAGATAAAATTTCTGTGTCAACGAGATTAGTCAATGAGATGACGATACGTGCCATGGACCACCCCAGCATCTTCCATACGAAAGAATCGAAGTCTCACAGCGTGCCTATAGTATAGTCGATGGTTAAAAATACCATAGGCGGTGTATTTATAGCGATTGCGAGCGGATGCACTGTCGCGAGAGTGTGCTGCAACTGCAGCATCCAGCAGGAGCGACTAGCTGTCGCGGTACAACGGCAAGCGAAGCGAGTTGGAAGTGCATGCATGCGAGTGAGCTGAGGGGGGCAGCACTGCATGGAAGATACAAGAGACAGGACTTATAAGAGAGGGATGCCTCCCCTTACAGAGAGCGAGAGAGAGAGGAAAGCACAGAGCAAAGGTAAAGAAGATACAAGAAAGAAGAGTGAGACGAAGAAAGACAGAGAAGGTAGAAGCAAGGGCATAAGCTGTAAGGACGAGGTGGGACGTCGTAGCGTATTAGATGAGCGGGTGCATTGCGCCCGGAGCGAAGTGGCCTTGACGTGGGCCGACCAGCGAGGGCAAGGACGACTGGCAGTGCAATTTTTCTTAGCGATGCACGATGCACTCGACAAGAAGAGAGAGTGACTTAGCAGAGCTCACATGAGCTTCTGCAACCGCGCCCACGTACCCAGGCTACTTGGAACATGGGTTACCTGAACAGAAGCTCCTGGTGCAACAACCCTACAGCGAATCCAGGAAGACAGTGACAATATTTCAATTCATCAAAAACCCTTACAAATATTATTTCGATAAGGTAAATGAAAATGGCGCTTTTTCAAAGGGACTTTTTGAGAGAACAAAAAATACCCACAATAGATCGCCATTGAGATTCTCCAGTAAAGAGGATGCTGCATCCGACATCTTCGTAGACGTATCTAATATACACACAAGAAAGGGGGGGGGGGGGATACATCTTTCAGACTCTTGTGTAAAAATGCCGTCTCTATATATATATACAGCTTTAAGAGACGCTCGTAGAAATATCCGGCTGACATATTGACAGAGAGGGAGCTTGTAATTCGCGCCTCAGTGGCAAACATGGACGCCAAGCTAAAGAGATAAAGGGATGTATATATATATATTATATATATATATATATATATACTAACAGATGGACACCTCGGGGCCCTGCCTCGCGTTTGAGCCCATATACCCAACTCTCTCAAGGGCGTCGGTCCTGAAGCGTCGAGGTAACGTCGAGGGATAGTGCACGACTAATGCAAAGAGAACAGGCAAATAGTCTGACCCTTAAACGCGCAGACGCCATGTTTACTTTGCCTCGATAAACAGTTACAGAAACAGAAACTTAATAATCGCCCTTACGAGTTCACGATCCAAAGGCATAATCGGGCCATTCTTACGTGTATGACCACATACTACCCCATGAACGAACGTACGTGGGGCTTATTGTTTTTTTTTTTCTTTCTTAACACCTACCTCTGTCCTTTTCTACAGTTTAACACCTTTTATATCCTTTTTCTGTACTTTCGTCTTAAATCCTCTTTGGCCTTCTCTCTCGCTGCGTTCGCCATGTTTATTCACTCTTGACACGCTCATTGAACTCCCTTCTATATGATATATGCCTCTATGTCTTTGTCTCGCTATGCTTATTCCTTCTTGTTTATTCCGTCTGATGAGCCTCGCATGATCCTCGGGCATTACGACGTCGCATTTACTATAAGCAAACGCTGCAGACATACGTCAGCCATGTTGCCTTTACATACCCGGTGGTTGCATTACAATAATTTAATTTAATAATCGCCGATTCCCCGTTATTATGGCATTAATTCTAATGGCTCGCTCAAGGGAGACGCTTCCGACAGCCAAAGGCGTCGCGGCGTACCCGATCTAATGCATACGTATACATATGTATATATATATATGAACGATTCAGCTCACAGGACCATAAGACAGTACATTAGAGTTGGTCGTTAAAAATTATTTTTCTTGGTATATGTTTTTTTTTTTTCTTCAAAATTCCTGTGTAATGGTTGGTAATAATAATAAATTAATGATATATTTTAGAATTTTTTTGATTTCAATTTTTTATTGACACATCAAATTTGAGAATCGAAACAGGATATTGGATGTGTGAAATAAAAATTTCAGAATATTCAGAATTTAGCTCTGAGATTTTTAATGTACATTTTAAGCAGCTAATTAGTCTGGGATGACCATCCATTCGATGAAGAAAGTAATAACCGATCGCGGTCGAGCAATGAAATTGGATCGAATGTACCGCTACGTGTGCCTTTGCGGGCGTCGGGACGTCGATAAAGCACTTTCGTGAGGTAGCGTCAGCGATTTATGAATTTGATTTATTATTGGTCTGACGTCGAAAAATAAATGCTACAGTATCGATCGCCAGTTGTTAACATTCTGTATATCACATGTGTACATATGACGTATATCGATATATCGGATATGGTAGCGGTATATCGATCGATACGCCGGAGGCTGGCTGGTCGAGATAAATAGATCGTTTTACCAGCTATTTGTTATCGCTAATAAAGTTATGCCGTTACGAGCTCCTCGATACTCGCTATACAGATCGATCAATCGATCGATACCACACAGTCCCCTCTAGCAGGTGCAAGAAGAAACCTAACAAAAAGTTGATAAAAATCCCCCCAAAAAAATGGAACCAATATATAAAATTCAAAAAGGTGTAAACCTGGTTGGAATTTAAAAAAAAAAGGGCAAAATGACGTCAATTGAAATTTTTATTGATTTTCCAAACGACCAATACTGACCAATTAAACAGCGCCATCTGCCTGTAGTATCCGCAGTTACGCATGCACCACCCAGTAAATACCTAAATCCTTCTGTATACTGGTCATTCGGTGAGAATTAATTTCCAGCATTCATAGCCAATTAATATCAGTCTGACATTTGATTACGTGTAATCCACAGTGTACTTAAGCTCAGTACACAAGCTTAAAAGTCGTAAGCGACTCTACTTAACAGTCAGACACGATTCTAAGCACCAAGCATTTACAGACTGGCTTAAGGTGTGTTTTTTAAGTCTTCTAGGCACAGCCAGTACCGAGTGACGTTTCCTGGAAACGATATCGATTATCAAATAAAATCGTTATAGGAAGTTACTGTGTAATCGGTAACACGACAGTCGATGGCTATTCGAGTAACAGAGCAACGGCGATTGACAAGAATTAAGAGAAAAGAGCAAATCCCGTGCATTTATATCGACGCATTAAGCGGCCATCGGGATGCAGCGCATTGCGCCAGCTACGTCAATTACAATTCGCGACTCGTTTCAGCCGATGCGTATAATAAATTAGATTGAAAAAGATTTCACGGGAGAAAATATCGATCGCACTGGCCACTCCTATACATAAATACGAGTACAGAACAAGTGTACCAATAAAACGTACAATTTACGACCATGGATACAGCAGTGCCCTCAAAATTGGCAATATCGCGAAGAATTAATGAAAATTCATGAAACTACGTAAATTCTATAAAAATCATTAAAATCCTTGACGATAATCAGACAAAAGTACCATCGTATTGTATATCGATATATCAAACGGTTCTAAAGTCTCTGGTCTTTTAAAAATCGTTTTTCCGAATAGGGTATTACCCAGGATTTGGGTCACGGGTACGTCTATCCTTCTCTCACCCAGTCAATCGCCCGTAAGTCTCTCTCGCTCGCACTCACAAGTGGTATAGGAAATTCGAAAATTCTCAGCAACTTACTTCACAGGTCCTATTCGATTCCACGGGTACTAGTAATCACGACTGTGATTGACTCGGCTATCTTGAGGGTCAACGATTTACGGTCAGGCTGGGTCAAACGTATTAAGTTATAAGAAAAAATGTAGATGGCGTGGGACACGGTATGGCCATTGTAGTGATCTCCATTGAGTGTTTCTACGTCGGCTAAAAACGACCGTTATGTTCAATCGATGATCTATCAATTTTTTTGCCTCCCATCGAAGTCTTCGTAATGGCGCCACGATAATACCGTTTACCGGATAGCGCGAAAATATCTGACAAAAAAATGCTCGATGTGAATTCACAGCGCGGATGCTGGGAGTCTTGAGATGACTGTCGAGCCAATGGTCGATATACGAGTTCTTTTGTACGAGGGAGGCTGCGGTCGAGAGATTCACCAGATCGTACAGCTATGGATCGATAGATCAACTATTAATAATCCCAGTGGCCAATGGCCGGAGGAGTACCAACTTGACTGCCGATGAAGACAGTACCTACAATAAATTCATACGAGTTCCAACACAAAAACTTAGATAAGACGAACGCTCGAAACTTACCCAAAGACATTGCTGCAATGTATATGAAAATGGTAAAATCGATTGGCAAAGATCGATAAAATAAAAATGTTTTTTTTTTTTTTTAAGAAATTTTGTTTATCTATCTATACCTGCAAGGTGCTATAGAAAAAAAATGTAAGTACCGAATATCGGGAATTAATATGATCTATAAACGAAGACCGCAAGATAACCGTGACCGGAATACGTATATGTAGGTACCAGATTGGTAAAAAAAAAATATAAAAAATGACAAAAAAAAAATTAAATGGGCGACCGCAGTGGGAGGAGATCGGAGGAAGCGGTGGAAGTGATTCGGCCAAGGTTACCTGATGCGAAGTGCCGTTACCAATTGTACATTATTACATACGAAAGGCACCTTTTTATATGTAGCGCGATTAAAATACTTCACGATTTTCCACAGTATTTCAATTAAATATATAGATAGATAATATACACGGAATAAATATATTGATCAACATAGGCGATAAGCCCTATTACCTATACTTCCTATATTCAATGCCTTCGTACATAATATAGGAGTACATGTATAATACAGATAAGATAACCGGGTAAGATCGCGTTACAGAAATTGCCAATTACCCATAACATGCAATTTCTAGAGGAGTTTCTCTCCTATCGGTATCAGCCCGTTGGATATACCATAGGTATATACACCAATTCACATATGGTTACTTATACCATACATATAGCTATACAGTACATGGCTTAAATCGATCCTAGTATCATGAACGTATCGATTTCCGTATCAGGACATACAAAAAAATAACAAAATTTTATCCTAGATACTCGAAATACGCACAAGCGACTCCGACGTATATCACCAGATGGCGCAGGTGTAAAAAACCTAAGGTACGCTCAAGTCATTAAATCTAATGATACTTACGAGAGGTCTAATTATTTTTACGAGGTTAATTAGAGCAGCAAAAATTACACGTGTTAAAAATAGACTTCGTTCGTGCATTGTAATTGGTATCGATCATTGATCGATACCTAAAGATCATTGGTCACGTAAAGCATAGCAGGAAGGGGAGATCAGAGAACTAAAAATCATTTAATGACTTTATCAACTTTTGTAGAAGAAAAAAAAAAAAAAAATCGAGATCGTCAATTTTATAGCTGCAATTTTTTACATTTAATTGATAGGTAATATTACCGCGAACAGGGTATAGCTACACGGAAATACTGATTGTACGGTATTTCACATTGTAAAGCGGATAATGACTTTACGAGCCAGCAGGAAAGTCGATAGACGATAAAGTAAAGCGAATCGTATGAAATCGGGTAGGATCGTATCAGATCGGCAGATATCCTATGTGAATGAAGCTTAACGTATCTTTTTATTCGTATCGATATCCATACGTATATACATATATAAAGCCAAGGGTAGTAGGTAAGGAGTCCGTTGTTCTCAGCAGGTATGACAATAATGATATTTTAAATTGAGTAGTCAATATAGATAAATTTGAATATCAAAAGCGATTATTCCGCTATTACATGGGTCAGGCTTTGATAGGTTTATTCGATCGACGTGACGTTCTGATCGATGAGGCCCACAAGTAATGCCCCGCCTAATCTTGCATAAATTATCGACACAAGACGAGAATACATTAAGCGCGATCTAAGTCAATTCCAGTAGGTCTGACGCCCATGTTTTGAGTCAAGAATTTGAAAAAAAAAAATCTTAAAGTCCAAAAAACCGCGTCTTTTGATCAATACGAAATGTCTAATAGACGTCTGATATTAGCTAAGCAAATTAGACAATAACAGGAGTACCAACCAGATGCCTAAAAATTATTAAACACTCTATACAAGAGCCTGTATAAGTTACTCTGGTAGCTGTTTCAGGTCTCTCCTGAAGTTCATCTCGCAAGCAGCTACCTAACCAGTCAAATCCTAATTAAGATAATAAAGCCAAACCGTTAATGATTTATCAGGTTTACACTGTGGATCATCTATACGTTAATGATCCATGGCTATCACGAAATCGATATCGATCTATAAATTCCTTTAGGATATGTCGCAATGGGTTACTAACGCGAGATAAATCATGAGCTCGGGATCCGATTTGGACTGGTTTTGTCGATACAAAAATAAAGGTAAAAAAGGACACACGCATATACAGGGTCCATACGAATCCAGAGACGCGATGATGTATCTTATGAAATAATGATGGTCCATCAAGTGAGGATGCTGTGTGCCACATAAAGCTTATGGGAATAACGATGGCATATATGGAATTCCTAATCACGCATGCCGCCCGCAGCTGTATACTTAGGGAGTAATTTTCATTCTACCAAATTGTGCATACAGTGCGAGGGGCCTTATGAGTTTCGGGACCCAGACATTAAAATATCTCTTTGTTCACTTCCGGGTTCGTCCTGGTATTTGTTCCTTGACTTGGTCTAATCCGCCTTCCTCCCCTCCCCCCGCCGGTCCATCAAGCCACACAAAAATCACATACGTTACGCCAATGATGAAAATCACGGCAATAACGGTACCGTGGCTCGTGGGGCATTTATCTTAATGTTATGATAATTGATTGTAATCGTTCTGGAGGCCCGAGCACGGGAAAAATGGGCCTTATATTTCGAGCGCCACGCACTCTCGACGTCTTCTCGTCCGTGACGGTAGACTCGCCGTCATCCTAATGACCTGCGATGATGATCATGATAATTATGTTACGCTCACGCTTCCCAGTGTATAGTCGTGTTTCTATATATGTATATACTTATGTACGTACTGATATATATCTCGCACTTAATTTGGGAAACTATCAGGTACATCCTGACCAACTCCCAGACGTGTGACGTCATCAATTGGTTTAATTTGTCGACGCAGATGCAACCAAGCAAATCAACGTATCCGGGCTGCGGATTCGTTAGTAATTTTAGCCGTGCGCGTGCGCAGGCTTTATTTTCCAGGATCGATAAATCGGAGTGAAATTTTATTGAGCTTACGATTACGCAATGCTATTCCTGTGGTACATCTAAAATTCTATTCTTGCATAAGGTACAGTACTCGATCGTACGCCATATGGACAGCTTGTCCATGTGTACTGTGTCTAATGGTAACTTGACGTATGACAAATTAATTTAATTTCCAAAATGGCCATTAGTGTGATACGCTAATGGTTCTGGCTTCAATGTGTTAATTTGGATGTCGATTTTTCCTAGAATATCTGCATGTTGATTCGAGCTGATTAGTTGTATTGATTAATCGAGATATTGATTACTTAATGTCATTATTACTGTTCGGGAGGGTTATTAATGTTAAATCAAGTAATTACCCCTAACGAGTCCTTTTTGTCTTTTAAGGGGAGAGAGAAGGGTAGAAAGAGGACGCTAAAAAATGGCTGCCAAGTACATAACGGTTGTTTATTTTAATGCTTATCGAATGTTGGTGCAGGTACCGATGCTCTTGACGATAATTAACCTAATGAATGAGGAAAGAGTGAAGATGAAAAAAAATCTGAAAAATCTCTGACGATTACGTGAAGACGATAAGGACCAATGTGGGTATAGACATGCAGGGTGAGTCAATAATAAAACGCCATGTATACTCTATGGCAAGAAAGGAGTGTGAGAAGTTGAGGAATACAGATGGGAAAGTGATTGAATGCGGATTGGACGCTCGGCGTCGCGACGCCTAGTAAGCGATATCTTCACTGATTCCTCTGGAGTGTCTTTCTCGATCCTTTGACTCGACCATCTTCCGTGAGAAATAGATAGCGAACCTGCTTACTTGACTGAGGGTTTGTTAAGAGAAAAAGAGAGAAAGAGAGAGAGAAGAAGTCGCGAATTATCCGTAGGAAGTGAAACCGCAAAACACACCTTGCTCGGGACGCCAGGTTCGCCAGGCATCTTCCCTCATCACCCTACCATCCCATCGGATAGGAATTCGGAAAAGAAGTAGACCAGGTGTTTTTAAGTGGCCTTACCAAGGTCGTCCCGTTCTTGGAAGGCGCGACGCCGACGCCCGACGTCGCAAAAATACCAGAGGCAACATCGTACAGAGATACCATCTGAGCGACGCAGATCCAACCAGATTTTACGGTACAACCGGCAATTTTAGTTTAATCAAAAAAAAAACCAACCAGCCACACATCCCAAATAATTAAAAAAAAAAAAAAAACTCCAAACTTGTATACCAGGGTGATTTAAAAATATTATAGTAATATTTAATTTATCCCCATACATCGGTTTTTTTTTGTATAATACCAATACCAACTAGGGTTCGAATACCGCAGTGCTAGAGGTCAACGACTCCAACGACCTCCAGAACAAGCTTAATAAATTACCATGAAGTCATGTTCGCCAAAAATCCTATGTTAATTCTCAGACGCAGAACGATACCATCTGTCAGCGGTGTCTTAAAATAAATATCTATACGATATCTATATACACCGCGACTATATTCCAAGGGATAAGAAGGGATTCCATGCCAAGGATAAGAGTAATGTCAGCCAAGGATGCGCGAGTAAGAAGACTCGCGGGAGATGAAGATCTTCAATAGGGAGTATTCGCATTGCGTGCGTACACATAATACCCCACATAGTCTTATACAAGAGAAGACAAAAAAAGTGCTCGAAGTTTAATCCACGGACGATAGTAAGGGACTGAGGGGTCGAGAGAGAAGAGGGGATAAGTCGTCTCCGTAGGCAACTCAGGTATAGACACGGACGAAAGCACGGCAGTCGAGGTTAAAGATCTCTGCTGAATCCTCACTCGAGTTCGTAATCCCACAAGGGATACTTAGTATCAACATAGATACGTAATATAAACACTGAAAATATCCCTAGCCATAACAAGTAGACACGTGGGGTATAAGTCCGTCCGGAAGAGCACGGCGATATACTGATATGATAATGTTGCCAAATTAATGGGAATCCAGTGTGAAAATAAAGGATTCTGGAGAAAAGGTTGGTATACACGGAGTTAAGGAACGGGTATAATCACAGTGTAGAATTCTATATGAGAAGAACCTGTGTATATAAGTATAATACTTGGTGTCTCAATCATTTCCTACAATATTTCTTGTACTAGACCTCGGACTAGGTATCCCATCTATTATCTATGTACATATGGTCATTACGTAACTATGCTATTTCTTTCCCAATTAGAATATCAATTGCGCGTCCCTTCTCTTGTCTCAGGATGGTCCTCGTGGCGCTTCGTGTTTTTGAAGGACTTTAAGGGTGGCCCAGGGCGATTCACTCTGGTACACCAGGAGGCTGTTTCAGTCACGAACGTCATTGTGCAGGGATATAGAATTGTTGTTATTATCAGAGTTGTCGTTACTTTAACAATGAGTACATGTTTGGTGGATTTTGAGGTTACGTGTAGACAGATCATGACGTCCTGTGCTGGGGTACGTGCAACGCGTGAAGATAGTCACGTACGTAACGGTTTTTAAGGGAAGTGAAGTGAGGCACGTATTACGAAGAAAAAGAGGAAGTGTTAAATAAATAAATAGAAGTAAAATAAAAGAAGTTAAAAAATGTATGCTGGTTCCCTTGTCAATAACAGAATGAAGTTTGATCCATGTCGATTCTCGTGTTTCACAGTGCAGCCAACTTCGCACTGATCTGTACTTTGAATAATTTATGCCGTATTTCTGTCGGCTTCTAGGAAGCAGACGGCGATCAGCTTCTGTTTTGGGACTGAGTCGAGTCAAGATGGCGGCTTTGCACGGAAGCAATGCCCAGGCAGAAACGGCGGGTAAATTGAATTTTATAACTATATCTATTACCTGGACGAAGCATATAGGTATATTGCAGGGTATTAATCTTACGTAATAATATAGGTATACAAGACTGGTATATGGCGAGCGTTTCTATGATCCATTAAGAACGTCGACAGGAACGAGACTAGATGTCTGGCCACGTATAAATCCGTAAATAACGCATCTCGAATCACTTATCTATATGTATATTATACCGGCTATACGAATCCTACAGTGGATTGGAGATCAGAGATGATTTCTAATCGTGTGAGCAAGAGAGAGAGAGAGAGAGAGAGAGAGAGAGAGACAAAAAATACCAAAGTAACAATCTTGAGGGTGCAAGGAGTCATAACGCCAAAGGTAATGTTCCTAATGTCTATAATCACGGATCATCTGCATCTCGCCTTGTATCCAATGGACCTTCCGTGCAGCATCCGCTGCGGATGCCCAGCATGTTCATGATGCTTCAGGCCTTACAGGTCCATACAGCATCTCACTACCAGTCGCGGTACACGCGTCCATATAAATACATTTGAACTTTCAGAGTTCAAAGAATCTTTTACGGACTTTATTCAGCTTTTGGAAATATCTGACAAGCGACTAACCCAACTGGTTTGCAATAACTGATTGACTGGCTTGTCTGGGCCGGATCGATTTGGTGTTATTGATTGGTATTACTGTTTTTTTTTTAAACGGATACCGTAAACCCAGATGTACTTGGCATGAATCATGTGGTAGCGGATCGTAGCTATTTGGAAGAGGATAATCGTGTTAATATGTTAATCCAGACCTGTCACACTAGTCCTGGCATGAATGGGCAGATTTGGTAACTGTTTATGGCCACTTAGGTCAAGTATGGACACGATTCGTTTAGACTTTGCCATCGGTCATTAAATACTGGGAGAAAATAGAAAAAGGGGGGGAAAACAAGTTTTAACGATTCTCTTGCATTTCGAGACTGATACTCGTTAGCGTGTGAATTTACGTATAAGCAGAGTTCACGAAATTATTATGAATGAAAAAGAGGGGGAAAAAAAAACAAAGAAAGACGAATTCCTTAAAGTTCAAACAGGGTCACAAGGTCTAGTATCGATTTGATTTCCGGTCTGTTACTAAGTGCAGCACTGTATTCTTGATAATTTGTCAAAGAGGCCATCGCGCGAAATCTTACCAAGAAGAACAGAGACACTGATGAAAACTGGCTTTTCTAGTGTGCTTTAGGCTGTAACGAGCAAGAATGATTTTATTGGAGTAAGAAAGAGGACAGACTGAACGAAGAAGGAGTCATGAAATTAACGAGCAAATCCGAATTCTTCGTTTCAGCAAAACATCCGCCGACTTCTAGAACGTGCGAATTGTAATTGCAAAAAGATTAGGAATTATTAAAATTTCCAAAAAAATAAAAAACTGATTCATTTCCAAAGACAGATCATAGACATCCCGCAATAAAAATTCCATCGAAATATTTGCAGAAAAAGATTTCATGCGTCCCCCATATGTAATATCTCTGGGTCCGACTCTGGATCGCCCCAAGAACCTGATCGGTCATTATGATTGGGTCCACCTTCAGGTTTCTCTAATTATGTCTAACTGTACCGGATATCAGGTCTCCCATTTGCGATAATAAGACATACGTTCCTACGCTCATTCCCATCTCGTTTCATAGTTAACCATCTCCCACTGTGTTAACCTCCGAGGTCTGACCCCATAGCCATTCCTAGTAGTGACTTATCCTCGTTCCCCCGCATCCTCGGCCATCTTGTCTAGAAGTGCTCTGTTGGCTGTCTAGAATTATAAGCAGCGCAGTCAAGTAAACCGCCAAGAAGTATAGAGAGAAAGAAAGGAAGTCCCGCCATATAAATGTTACCGTATTAAAGTATAGGAAGCGCAAATAGGTGGGTGGGTGGGGGGATAATAAACATGTACGTAAAAAAAAAAAGTGCCGACAAGTCCCAAGAGCGTGAATATCTCTGGACGAAGATATAAATAAATAGCCGGACCGATTAGCATTTCAATAACGAACCAGCCCGATTCGTTCTAATCCGATGAGGTAGGGTTGGCGTGTAAAGCAGGCCTAGGAACGTAACGAATCGGGACCCTGATTAACGGGGGGGCCCCCGAATGAAATACCGATGGCGGAAGGATATCTCCCCTCTCGCTCGCTCCTTCGTGCTTTATATGCCTTACCTCACTCTCCCCTGTCATGGCACCCCGTGACGTCAATCACCATTTGCGATAATTAAAGGGTAAAAATTTAATGGAAACGTCCGGGGACCTCTTGCTTCTGATCTAGGATGCCGTGGTGCCAGGACTACTCTGGGACTGGTTCGTTAGCGAGAGTGGGAGACTCGTATGATCCTGATTAGAGTGGCAGAGGTTGGTAACACCGCGTTGACACTCTTGATTCTGCCTTAGAATTCTTCGCAGCATCCAGTCTTGGTCCATGATATGTATTCATGTATGTATCACGAAAAGAGGAAACTTCGTCGAAGTCAACGAGCACAGGACCCATATAAATATAAATACAGATATGGTCAATGTAAAGATTCGTCATAGTCGTTCGTCCGAATGTTTCGCTACGGGAGTGTAATTAAGAGACAAGATTTTTTAATGCGTCCCATACGTTAGATTGACCTTGAAAAATCATCAGACTCTCATCCGCGCCTCGTAGAAAGAAGCGTAAAAAAAAAAAGGAGTCCGTTAACCAGGAGAGGCGAATGGTTGCCATATATCAATTAAGGGGAACGTGTAATATCGAAGAGATATGTGCATAGCGGTAACGGTGCGAATACGTGTTATCGAATGAAATATCGAATATCGTAACACGCAGAGAGGATTTCGAGATCAGTTGAAATCGACGTGCATGCGGTCGCCCTTGGCCGTGGAAGCGACCATTGTAAATCAATGGAGCCGGCGCTTCGGTCGTCCAAGTATTTCCAGTTTGGATGTACAAGACGCCACCAGAAGCGATCGGAAGTCACCAGAAGAAACTGCTGACGTGGTTCGACGTCGCGACGTCGATTGTAAGCGTGGATCGATTATGTAATTTTAGGACCTTTATATATATATATCTTGTAGGTTTCGTGTATGCAAGAATATATATATATATGTTCCATAGAATTAGTGATCAGTAAGAGCATTGCAAGACGGACAATGTTGCACAGAAAAAAATTCCCTAGACGCTGGACTAAGTCTAGGATATTTTGTAAGAGCGTCGATTTACGATCTCTTAAAATATTAACGAGTGTTCAAGCTCGAACGAGGGTGATGAATAACAATCGCATATAATATCTTAAACGAACTGCCGACTGGCGCCATTTTGACAAGATGCATCATTGGTCGGTTGGATATTTAAGTAGAAGCCGATTAGTATAACCACACCTTTACCCCATTAAAACTTAGAGAAACCATCATCGCCTTTACTATTTTATTTCCTTTGTATTTTTTCTTTCTTTCTTCCTCTCACCCCCTCCCACCCCTTTTCACCACGCAATGATTTGCGGTTCCGCGAATTGCATCGTAAAGGCAAACAGCGCTGCTAGAATTTACGGTCATACATTTTGGTGCACCCTGGGCATGGTGCGCCCTGCGCTACGCCCACGTCAACTCTCTCTCTCTCTCTCTCTCTCTCTCTCTCTCTCTCTCTCTCTCTCTCTCTCTCTCAGGACAGTATCCCTCGGGACGTATAAATAACACCGGAACGAGCAGAGGATCTCGAAGGAGACCAGGATAAGGAGGAGAAGAAGGAGGAAAAAGAAAATGAAGAAAGCAGACTCCAGAAGACAGAAGATAAAGGATAAAAGAGGATTGGTGGATATTCGTGGTTATACACGTGGACGGTTTGTAAGAGGGAGGGAGTCGCAGGGAGATTTAGGAAGAGCAGAAGAAACCTTCCCGACTCGATAAGAGATCCCACGGGACTCCCTGTATAAGAAAAAGGGACGGTACTTCGCTCTATGCTAACTACTTATGGGAATGGCCAATCCTCTTCGTTCATATTGAATTCGTACGACTTTTGGCATCGGTCGGCACTCGTTTACCTTGATTTACGAGAGGCCGTTAACTCGACGCTTGGCAGTAGGTTGGCAAACCTGCAACGAGATGCCTTCGGTTGCAGGCGTGTGTTACATACACGCGTACCGTATAAAACAATAAAAGCTCTTCTTGGGACTCAGAAAGTACGCCGATGCCATAACATTAAATAACAAAATTCTTACGGCGTGAGATCCCATCTTAAGTGCAGCATCCGCCGGTGTCATGAGGATAATCTTTATCCTTTTTTTTTTTGTATTTGTTTCTTTTCTTTTTTTTTTTATCAATTTTTTTCACTCTCAATCTCATTTCCATCGCACGACGCGAGTTGAATCGATGGGCGTTAATTAACTAAATAAAATAAAAATTGTACTTACCCTTCAGCTGAGTCGAGTCTATGGCGAACATATTGAGCGCCAATAGCTGAAGAAGTCTGGTGCCCTGTAACGGAAGCGGAGAATGTTGCAGTAGCGCACGAAATTCTTTCAGCATCTGTATCCCGGCTTCCTGAAACGTTTCCATTCTGAAAGAGAGAAAATTTTGCATTCTTTAAATACCCATTGTCGAAGCCCTATAAATAAGTGACGAAGGTATGAGAAAGACGGTTCATCCTGAATAATGACGTAGGACTGAATAAATCAGAGAAAATCGATTCGAGCAGAAACGGTATTTCGATAATTTATTAACTATCTGGCTAACAGGACACTGAACCTACTCTCGTCCCAGCTTCCTTATAGGAATTCTGATAGATAATCCATATCCCATAATACACACAGCTCCAGCCATGTACGCCCCTAAAAAATCATAAAAAAGTTCTACCACGGTATAACAAATACCTGAAATTCATATTTACCTAAAAAAAAGAAAACCCAACATCTAATCAACAAAGCATAAAAAACTATGTGTAACGCGAATTGGTAGCGTGAATCCACTTAACTCCTATCGTGCACGTTGATGGGCTCCTCAGCGGCATCCATCGTGTGTAAATATACTCAGAATGCACGTGAATACGTAATAAATACCAACAACAGAAACACAGCACGATCTATAAATCTTGAAGCCGCCTGCAATTAGGATAACGGAG
Source organism: Hartigia nigra (assembly GCA_031001745.1). NCBI lineage: Eukaryota > Metazoa > Arthropoda > Insecta > Hymenoptera > Cephidae > Hartigia > Hartigia nigra. The sequence goes on along the minus strand of JARPRG010000077.1, from coordinate 52,647 downwards.
CGATGTTGCTAATATTATCATATATATAATAGATGCAAGTGGTACGTTAATACACGCGACTATATTTGTATCCATAAACGATGCCTATATACAGATATAGTAAGTAGCCGCTAAAAATATTACAGTCTCCTCAGCGCAGCATCTTATTAACACGATCTCGACTACGTACCAACCTATTCAGTCCACGAGTATCCTGAGTAACAGTGCATTAGACCAACAGCAGTGCATACACATGTGCATCCTATAATGTAACTCTTGTGCAGTTATGCACCTATGGAATATAAAAATCCCCATAAGAAATTCTAGAAAGAAAAAACTATGTATATATATATATATAAAGTCCGCAAAGGGTAAAGTCCAGCGAGCCATGCGGAAGGAATCTTATTCCCGGTGGTTTGGCGCGCGCTAGCTTCTCCTTGAAATATAGCAAGTCAAAGGAACCGTCCAGGACATCAGGTATGTAACCGGTGGTGTCGGCATTGCCTTGGAGAAGACTCGTATACGAAGGTAAAGGATATATATCAGGAGGAAGTACTGAACCGGGCGTGGGTAGTGATTAGTAAAGGAAGCTCCTTAAACGTGGGTGCGACTGCAGATAAGAGAGTACATAGTTAAAAGACATATACTTTTGTACATAAGCACTGTATATACCGACAGCACGAGAGAATGCCTTGAGAAATTGTTTAGATGCGATGAATAAAGTTATTTGAATTTCGCGGGCATACGCAGAGGACTGCCTCGTTGAATACACGCGTGCACATGCGCGACTCTTCCTAGTGAATTGCGGTTAACTTCCCACAGTCTTGAAAGTGGAGAAGAAAATTTGCGGGACATATAACGTCTCACTTGATCCGCCCTTGTAATCCAAGGCATCTCGTGACGTGACCTTTGACACGTTAACCACCGTAAGATGCAAGTAAGGCGCATATCCAAGGAATGACAGTGCTAAACCAAGAGGTCGCAGTTCGACTTGGTATGTCGATTGGCTGGCGTTCCCCTTTTGGTTAATAAAACAGTACCACATCAACTTACGGATTGTTCCCAGACAGTTGGTAGTTGTTTATTACCTTGATATGATTCCCTAGGTACGACTAGATGTAGATATGCTGAAGTAAGGTTATGTTAAGGTATACCTGATACGTGAACGGGAGTGTAGCCAACTTCACAGCGGTGTGAATAGTTACCGTGTATATCTTAAGGTGGGAAATATGGATAGAGGTCTCTTGAGGATTCAAGCGTGTTTCGTGTAGCCAATGCGAGGACGTAATAATCGGTTCTGATTCGATGCCACGTATTAAAATGGCGGAGTTGAATTATCCCGGAAATATAGATATACCTGGGCCAAGTCACGGTTATTGCGAGTAACCAGTTCGCCACAAAGAAACATACGAATACAAGCAGTGTAAACTGAACCAGAGGGAAATCGTTCGAGTCCATTTGAAACTTTAAAACGAGACGAGGATATCTCAAGAGAGAGAGATTAAAGTGATACGGAGACACCGCGAAGGAGAAGTTAGGTTATGTTAGGTAAGGTAAAGAAGATATAGGAAATGGAATGAAGATAGCGTGTTTTAATCGCGTAATAAAATCCCTTTCCAAACTCTGCCTACCCCCTGTGTAAAAAGATAAAAGCAAGTTACTATATAATGCACGTATGCGCGATAGAGAAGAGAAGAGACGATCAAAAGTGGAAAGGGACTGAAATGGTGGCAGGAGCTAAAGGGAGGAGAAGGTCAAAGGAATTCGCAATCGGTATCAATACATTGCTGACTTACAATAAGTGCAATGGTAAGAGCCGGAACGTAGCATAAAGCCAAGAAGTCGATTTCCACGTGGGCGGAAGGAAGAAGACAAGCGTTGAATAGAAGAATTCTCATTGCCATAGTGGTAGCAATGTAATACGGCGTCGTAGCAGCCAGTATATTGTAAGGGTCGCGAAGCTACGGTGTGTAGCAGAGTCGACGCGGAGATGAACATTCCCACGTTAAATATATTGTATGCTACAACGTGACCTAGCACAACCCTGGCCGTAAAGTCTGGGCCTTATTAACACCCGGCCGTCTACAAGTTGTAATATTCGAATTTCCAAGATGGCGTCTGCGCGTCTATATGTGAAGTCATTGTGTCTGGGACTACCGTTTATTTTGGAGATTCCACTAACAATTGGATAATAAAGGAAGAAATATATTCAGCTTATTTTTAGATAAACTCACGAATTAATGTATATTCATTTATAGCACTCACTAGTCCTGCTCTCGATCTTTTTCTCTCGACTGTACTGACCCGTCACTCCTGGACATAGTCACGTGAAAATTACAGGGCTATATAACCGGCCCATTCCCATTAGGTTCCCATACGGTTACTGCTTGCACGCATTCATCACCATCGGCATCGTCTCCGTTTGCAGGTCGGCCTCTTCCGTCGTGCAGCCACTAAAATCCTCGAGACTTATTAACACCCGACCGGATACACGATATCCTAATTTTCAATAGGGGGACAAAGGGACGAGGCCCTGTGGTGAAGTTGCGGCAAGAATGAGAGACGAAAAAATAAAAGGATGAGAAATAAAAGTAATAAACGAACGTAGCGTCTCCCTTATTAGATCCACTGAAAAATACATCTCTAGAGCGTGAAACGAATCCAAAGTGAAACAGCGCCATATGTCGTCCGTATGACAAAGTACTGTAGTTCGGAGAAAAGACACCAGGTGCGCCCTAACAGTCAGACATCCTTATTTAAAATTTACGAAGCGCACGTAATTATCTGATATATATATATATATATATTATCCAGAGAATCTTTTTCAGTGCTTTGCATATATATATATCGTACCATTTATACGACAAAATGGCGTAAAGAAGAAGCAAAGCGTTCGCACTTCGACGTCCCGCAGTGCGACACTAAATAAAGTGAAGTTACGGCTTTGTCGGCATGTAACAGGCACGCTCATTCACGATAAGCTTTACGGCTTTTTGACAGACACTAAAAACGTCAATTATCGTACACCGCCAGGACATTAAGCGGGTCTTAATAAGTCCCTGGCATTTTGCGTATTAACAATGCGCCAGGGTGTATCAACACAAAAGATTAGAATCAGGCCTTATCTCTGTGATCCATGTATTAAAAATGTCTCAACAGTCTCTAATCAATTTTCCATCATATTTCTATCTTTGTACTCTCCTCTGATACGACCCTCTCTCTCTCTCTCTCTCTTTCTCTTTAGAACTACTTCACCCGTTGTAACCAGCGAGGTCACAAGGTCAATATCGTCTCGGCCCTATCACGCTGCGAGGAAGTGACGCAACGTCCTGTAACCCGTAACCAGGAACCAACCAGCATAATACGCAGACAGGTCCTTCACCTAGAGAATTGCACTTTAGGGCATAACGGCATCGCCGATAACCCGCAGTGAAGGACAGGGATCCACCTTCTTATTTTGCCCCAGGAGGCAGATACGCACCGGCAACTCTAGTAGCCGGCATGGTCCAGTCGAACGATCACACCGACGCCGCCACTCGACTCTATGACTAACAACTTTGCACTTTAGCGCATAACGGCATTCCCATCTCTATAGATCATCCTGCTGACCCTCTGATTGCGTGGGCCGGGGCCCCATAACCATACCCATCCCCGTACGAGGCATTAAGTTTCCACTACTTCTTTAGGTTGAACGTCGTTCCACTGTGTCTCCGTCTTTTTCTGCCTTTGATACCACAGGACTCATCGCTATCCTTTATGCACCTACAGAGATACATAGCACCCTGGATAGATCTACCGCTGGAATAATTGTAATCGTCAAGGTTATTGACGATTCCAGATACGTAATATCGATACTCGATGAATTTCGATAGTTACATGCATACGTTGTATTAACGGATTTTTTTTAGATAGTCAAGACTCCGAAGCCAATAAGATATTGAAGCGTCATTTTCTGTTTCTTTCAGTCGTTTGGAGAACCTAGGACTTTTATCGCAAATACTCGATAAGGAGTAGCTTGTAATTACGTGTGCAGTGTGTCGAGAGGAAGATGCATTCAGGAAATTGCATAGCGCGCTCGAGGTCATCAGGGCCAAATGGTTGGGTCAGACATGCCAGCTACTACTGGAAAATCTTTTTCTTCGGGTACGACGACGTCTCTTTCGGATGGGTTGTCAACAGGAATTTCGGTATTGCGGTCTATCTCTTGGTGCACAAGGTATTACTGGAGGTCGAGTTATCCTGGTGCTTGAGGTTATACCGTCATAGGATATAGTGTAAAGTGTATATATATATAGAGTAAAATGTCAGTATGATTTGCAGCATTGACCGCAGGGATTCACTCGACTTCACTTTCTGCCATATTCAAGGAAAGGGTAAAAACGTGGCACGGGCGAAATCGCCGATTACACGGATCTCGCGTAAACAATAAGACCGAGGAGAACAGCTATAGGGCCCCATCTCACAATAGGCCACGTGCCCTGGAAAAGAAAAACAAAAATTCGCAGATTCTTTACAGTGTCAACGGCCACCTACTTCTGGAACAGTGTCTCCATTGTTCCTGGAAATTAGAGACTTCGTTCACTAGGCCCAATAACGATAGTGACACGGTACAAATCTCTGGAGCTACGTGAATAAGATTAGGCCCAGTTGCATTGTTACTCGGGGGGGCCTTATTTCCTACAGTTTTAATCTCATTTCATTTTTTTTTGGTCTTATTTTAGCCGCAGCTTCAAGTACGCTATTTGGAGTACGTTTAGCATAACAGGTCTCCTGAATTCGGATCCTCGTTACTTGGATTTGGACCCGGTGAATCTGTCCGCTGCTTTTATTTTGGGCCCTCGGCGTCTCTTTAGTTATCGCTCGCGGCCAATTACGCGTATTTTTAGCGTCCGAAGGATTACCTTTTGTGTCTGTCTCGAGGAAAAAAAAATAAAGGATCTCCGTTACGGGGATTGACCAATGGACCCTAGAGGATCCGCCGAAGACGACGAGGAATTTACGTCTTGACGAATAAGAAGCATAAGAGATGGTAAAGGGATTGGATTTAAGAGAGGAGAAAAAGAAGAGAAAAAAAATAATGGAACAGATCGAATCGGCAATACATGAATTTATATGAAGCAGCGACCTTGAGAAGGTCCGCGAGGGCATTAAGGGCCCTTGAAAAGAAAGAACTTGTTTCCACAAGCAATTCGACTGCCGCTAAATAAAAATTCACCCAATCACCAAGTGAGTATATTTGAGTATTCTCTTTGCCTTTGAAACGCCTTATATGGGTCTTAGGGGAGCCTTTGGTGCACCACGTCAAATGGAAAGTATCCTCCCATGGGAATAAGACCCAAAAATCTTTAGGATCATCAAATTGGAATCGGACGCGGTTAAAAAAAAAAAAGATCCAAATGTATCGTTCAGATTTACCAACTGGTCCATCTTCTTTTTGCTTTCGTCATAAATAATCATAAATCAATCGTTCCTTCATATCTTGTAAACGCGTCTTCTATCCTCAGGAAGGAATCTCTTTTATTTACAGATACAGGATTATTTTTAGCACAGCCTCCCAGACACTAAACGAAATAAAGAAGATCAAAAAGCAGTCGATGCACGAGTGAACTGTTGCTGCGTTACGTGCGAACGCTGATCATGGTCACCTGGCGAAATTGTCGCGCGTTGCGCGTCCATCTTATCGCCACCAGGTTAAATGGATTTTACCCACGTAAAAGACGAGGCATGAGCCATCAGAAGCAAAAAAGAATATTCAAAAGGGCTACGTATCAATGGAACCGAGATGGAAACGAGGAGTTACGATCTAAAAGGTAAAGTTGACCAATCGAGGTCCGTTGAATGTTCGCCAAAAGGAAAAGGCAGTTTTAATATCGTGCGATCGTCTCTTCCCGCCGGGGCTAATTATCCAGCCGAACAATTAACCAGGCACGTAATCGGACGTTAGATTAATCGGTAGCGTCCATACCAATCCCTATGAATATAACACATTCAGGTCTTTATCTAGATTACAAAATCTACCACGCAGAATCCCCAGGGGCCACTGGTAAACTTTATTATGCGACCGTTTTACCTTTTTCTTTTTTTACTCAATTTTCCACAATTTTTTCTACCAAGTCACATTACCCGCTCGCCTCCCAATCAAGGAGTTGGATGATGATCTAGACCTGGCAGTTTTGTATATCTAGATAATCTTTTTAATAAGATATTAATGACAAGATTAAACCTCTAGACAAGTTTAATTGCCGTAACGAGTATTAAAAAACAAAAGAAAAAAAATTCTCCCAAGACGTCCGCCTATCAGCAAAATTGTAGAGATCAGCAGAACCGATCAGCGCCACTATAAAAGAATGAAGATTAATCGAATCAATATACTAAATACAAGTATGACTCCCGTATAAATTAAATGGATGATCCAGTAAACAAAATCTCAAAAAATATATAAAATTCATAGACAAGCCAAAGAAAGGCTCCAAGGCATCACGCCAGGCATCCACGCCCCGTTTAATATGCAAATAATTAATCAGTAACTTAGATATGAATCAGAGAAGTGTCCACGCAGCGTGTACGCATTTGAGCCCGAGGCTAGTGAAGGCTATAAACAACGCGCGAACAAGCGTAAAGGTACCGTGTGTGTGACCAATGAGTCCTCGTCCAAGACTCGGTAGTCCGTAAGAAGAACGGATGACAGGAGACTAAAATCATTTTATGTATGAAATTCATACTAAAATTTACGTCACAGACGTACAGCATCACCGTGATGATACAAATAAAACTGTCAGAGACAGTAGTTGAGAGGAGGTATCCCGGTAGTCGAAGGACTATGGTAACCTAACCTATACCTGACGCAAAGAGTCAGATAAGGATTGGCAAGCGTGCGAACAAGAAAGTCCTCGGATGCTCGCTTGAAACTGCCTATTGTCGATATCACGGACCGCTGGGCAAGATCGTTTTACGGATATTAAGTAGCAGTACCACCGGGAGCAGCTGTCGGTTAATTAGTAACGCCGAGTCTTGGTGCGCGTAATTTGCCGAGCGGAATCGCGGAAACGAGGGAAATCGTTAAGGCTGAGAGGAAGGAGCTAAGGTGAGAGCCACCGAAGGAGCGAGGGAATAGAGTAGAAAAGAGAATAAGAAGGTAAGACTGGCAACTTCGGATTAAAATGCCTCCTTTGATTTTAGTCTTTTTCATGTTATTCTTACTATTGGGATACTACTGGGAGATAGGGAGAGGGAGAAGGAGAGAGAGAGAGAGAGAGAGAGAGAGAAAGGAGAGTACAAGAGGCCGTTGCCTCATCATCCTCGTTCTCCTCATCAGGAAGATGTCGTGCGCACTCTTGCACTGGACCCCCTGTGGTAACGTCTAAGGTCCAATTAAGAGAGAGAACTGATTTTTATTAGACTTCAAAATGCTACTGGATATATGTAACTTTATAAGAGTATCTTAATCGGTAAGATCATTTAGTATATTATTGGGAAAAAAAGGGAAAAGAGGTAAAAAGAAACATAGAGTGAGTCTCTTTGGATGTACTTAACGTATATGAAAATGTTATACGTAGTATAACAGTGTATCTCGATTGGGATGATCTAGTAATGGGATAATCGCCTGGGGAGTTTCTAGGGACAAAATGGAGGAGTATATATTACATAGTGGCTTTGATGGTCACTATATAGGATATACCAAGGTAAGTACCCGACTTAAATGCTTCTGTCGCAATATACGGGTTTATTTTTAATAACTATCTAGGCTTAAACGTCCACTTAATACTGAAACCAGCAATAACATAGACCCGGATGCGCCATCTTGGGCTTTACTGGAATCTTCGATTCTCCCTGGACTCTCATCTGTCTTATCCTCGTCTCTTCCTCGCCTCCCTATTTCGCTCTGCTTATACTCCTGAGAAAGAGAGTATGTCTGGTATCCTCTTTCTTTGTTGGTGTCTTTTTTAATCTTTGTTTCTATCCTCTTCTCTCTCATCGTCATCGCCAGAACTCCTCGAGGTTTTTGTGTCGCCATTGCCTCCAGGCGCAGTAAGACAATCGACAATGAAAGTGAACCGGGGCAATCCTACTCATCACCGATAGCAGCGCAAAAAGCATATCCGTGATTCACGGAAAAATACGAAGAGGACGACGCGACGCTACGCCGTTGGTCGTCGAAGCCATCTTCTTCTTCCTGTAGTTCTTATTTTTCACGATCAGCCTGTCAGCTTTAGCCACGTGGAAAGACAAGCACCTCGGTACTCAGAGTCAAAGAACAGGATTTACCTTCAGACTAAATAGACAGAGCTAAACTTCATCCCATCGAGAACTGATTACCTCAGAAATTTTTCAAAATATTTCAATTATTTAAGATGGTTCAACTCACTCAGATAGAGTATTGTATATCTATAGGTAATCGCAGGGAGCAACTTGGTGTGGATGCTGTCAACAATGAAAGCATCTCCAAGAAGGGCAAGAGCTCAAATTCAATGCGGTGGCATCCGCTTTAGATTTTTACCAGGATGATGAAACGACTTAAGGAGTATTGGCCAAGGGCTTGGGTTTCCATGAAGTGGCAACGTTTCATGGGCAAGGTCGATCATGGCACGTCCATTGGGGAAGAAACAACGACGGAGTAGTCTCTTCCAGAAGAGAAAGTATTCTCGGAAGATTGTCGTTTCGTACCACGAGGACGGTAGGCAGGTTACATAATCGATTCGTTTATCGATCTATTTATCGATTACGCGCCAGATTCCCTGCGATTGTCGTTGTAATTGCGTTTCGCGGTTCGTTAACGCGTCAGCCAAGAGGAAGGCCGTGTCAAGAAGAAGAAGAAGAAGAAGAAGA
>JARPRG010000077.1:13543-43742 GCA_031001745.1 Hartigia nigra | reverse complement strand
AAGAAGAAGAAGAAGAAGAAGAAGATCAAGAAGAAAGTGAAGTTTCACTAAAGCCATCCCTTGCGCAACGTAATACCCATCCAAGGAGTTCACATTGTAAAGATCAGCGTGTCCAAAGCTACGACCATGAAGATAACCGTTATCAAGACAGTATTCTTTGACAGGTTATCTATGAAAAGGATAAAAGATACTACACACAACCGACAAGTATCCTGAATACCAATATAAAAATAAGTATAGCTATCTGGATTCTTTGCTACCGGTAAGATCGTAGAGATTGCGAAGCTGGAGAACCTCAAGAACGTGGATGATCATCGATGAAATAATCAGGAACAATGGCCAATCGAAGTGATCGGGTCATTCATCCTGGGGCTGACAGTAGAAATCCAGATAGTCGTGCCACGATGCATACATGCAGTTAGTTTCTGAAGATGGTTGGGTTCGGGCCCCGAGTCTGCGGTGTCCGAGGGTGTCCTTGAAGCGGGCGGGGTCGTCACTCGAGCCCTGCTGCAGGTAAACGACCATCAGAAACCCATGTGTGTTACCAGCCGAGGCCTTATAGCGTTTCCACTCGGCGCGGTTGCGCTGCTGCGTGTGCTGCACTGTGCCTCTCCTCTCTCTCTCTCTCTCTCTCTCTCTCTCTCTCTTCCTCTCACCTCTTCTTCACTACGGCAATTGTGTGCTGCACGCGCTCACCTTCTACGCTTCTCATAGTTGCAGCACTGGTCTCCACTGTTCATTGCTCTACAAGTGTTATGAAATGGCGTGTTCCCTCTTCATCTCTCTCGGTTACTCTCATTCTCATCTCGTTCGGTATTATCTTCCCTGGTACCACCGCTGCGCCACGGTATTCCGTAGCCACTAAGACCACGGATTTATAGGTTTAATTACGGGCTTACTAGGAAGCCACGCAATCGTGCTGACCAATTGCCAAAGGAACGGTGACATTGCGTCCACCACTACCTCAGGATGACATTGGATATCTGCCAATCTATAATCCTTGACAGAGTACCAATAGTGAAATTGTTCCACTCCAATAAGTATAACAGTAATAATCTGAGATCGTAAGAAGTCGAGATTGAGTTTGTTAGGTAGAAAAAAAAAGAAGATCGTACAGAATGAAAAAGCTAGGACCTTGCTCGAGTTCACTGAGGGTTTCCAACCGCGAGGTAGAGGCTCTTGACTCAGGACGTAGATAACTCACAGTGCTCGTGGATGCTCCGTCCGGTAATGAGCCAAATCCATTACAACTTGCACTACGTACACTGCGACTGCAACACCTAGCCTTAGCAAACCTAACCTTACAGTGGGAATTGGACGCTGCTTGGGTATAGAGCCAATACACGATCTACGGGTCTATGCCACGCACGTTCATCCTGGTGACTATCGGCGACTATCCTTACTTGCCACACAGTCAAGACTAGGTATACATTTCTGATCGAGTTCCATCTTTTGTATTACTTCAATTGTTTTATTTCATGCTGATCTTGTACTAGCCAGAATTGTCCATTTTGTGGCAAAGTCTTGGAACGTGGATGATCCCTTCTGGATCCTTGTTGGATTTAAGTTGTTGCGTCGTGACACTTTACCCAGGTTCGGATACGTCTGGCGTAACCCGTCGGTGAAGACTCAAGAAAACAATGATGCTCTTTGTATCTACACGTTGCAGAGGTTCTCGGAGGATCGTTTTTTTTTCCAGATATATTCTACAAATCAATAAAATAATAAATAAATAGAGAATGCGACTTGGTACACGCCTATAAAGAACGACTTGGACGTTACGTGACCTGGAGTCCAGAAGGATCCTTGAGATGATCCTTCACCATCGAGTCCCTTCCTTTCAATGTTCCACCTACTTGAACTACAAGTCCTTGTGCCTTGTACGGAACGATCCATTATTGTTAAGACAAAAGTAAACATCACGCTGCTATGTTTGATAATTATGCGTCTTTTAAAAGTGCATCGATGCACTTTACCATAGGATTACTAGCACATGATCCTCAAGAGATAACCGTAACCATGTTCGCCTGAAGGTACTACGTCTCCAAGGATCATCCTAGTAATCGCTATAAGAGTAGCCTGGATCAATGTAAGTTCTCAAGAATAACTTCCATCCTGATCAACGATCACCAGTCCACTTCGAATGAAACAAACTGTGTCCAGGAGGGATGCTCCTCGGGAGAGATGCACTCGGGTCGAGACGCTAAAGCGAGACGGTGGCCAGTGGCGCCACGCAATTGTCAATTAACATTTTTACCGCCGCGCAAGAAAACACGAAGCTACGTGCCGCGTACGTGGCCAGGCTCTGCCAGTCCACGGACCCAACAGGGTTCCAGACCGTGGCAGGGATACATTTCATTATGATTATGTGTGCAATGGATTGCTAATCGCGCGTCCATCCGTACAGACCATCATCAACGTGAACCTGAACACGAAGAAAAGTATATAAGCAGATAATTCTTCAAAGGTCCAAAATTTCTAACCTCAATCTCCCTTCGTACTTCTAACCTAACTTCACAGGTCAGACAACTATGCCCATAGTAATGCAACCGCCAATCGCAAGCATTGCTCTCGGTACTGAAAACAGAGTGACGAGAGTCCAAAGAGATGCCAAGGGTTAGAGTGTGAGAATGAAGAAAAGTGAGGTTATATGGCGCACGGTAGCACGTTGTTATTCTGTTACTCGATACCGGTGATGGTGGGTCCGGTGACTTTTACGAGATGCATATGTCGGGCAGTCGATCAAGCAGTCAACCGCACCATCAGCATGTAACCAGGTATAGCCCATCCTCTTCATCTTTGGCTAGCTACTCGAACGTTTCAGCGGTCTCGTGAAAACCGCAACAAAAAGTTATGGCCACTGAAGACAGGCTGGCTACGAGGAGCAATCGGCACCTGGGCGTAAATATTGCAACGCGACGAGAGAAGCAACAAATGGAATTTCCTTCTTTTTTTTTCACTGCTGAGGAGTCCTCTCGGATTAATATTTCGACAGGTTTAAACATCGTGACGGTATACACCGTAGGCATATATGATACCAGCGTGTTCTTTGTCCGGTTGAAAAAACATGGCGGGCATGTCAATAATGGTCTGTGTGAATACGTGGCTCCCGTGATTCCTCTGTCTCGGTAGTTTTTGGTGAAGTCAAGAAAGAAAGAGGCGAGAAAGAAGTGATCTGTCGAACGAGCGAATAATATACACTTGGTTTACTTATTGACTTATCATCCTTCTCTGTCTCTCTAGAAGACCGTTCGAAGGCTGACTGCCCAAGTAAGGCGAGTCCGCTTTCTCATGCGGTATGGAATTATATAACGAGGGACGGTGCGAAGCAAGGGCAAGGTCGTCCGCGCCAGAAAATTTACACATGGTGTCCTATGGAGGTGAACGGCTGTGCAGCTGTGCTCTGAGACAGCGCAAGAAGAAAAGAAGAAGAATGAGAGCCCTGGTAGCTATCCTGGCGCGCATGGGAATCGTGCACTCGGAAGCAGCGAAAGTCATTTAAAAGGTCAAGGTTAGATCTCACCAAGAGCCCGAAGTGAATGCATTTAATTGCACTGCCTAAGTGTATCCACGTAATTAGCGACTGATATGATTTACAGAAGCGATTCAGAGCTGCACAGACCCTATTAGCCATAGCATCCGCTTGCCATCAGTCAAAGGAGTAGCAGCATACCTCATCTCCTGGTAGGATTCAGATAGAGAGTAAATTCTTGCTTCGTACCACCAGGACTCAAAATCAATCGCTTATCAACTCTTTTGGCCAGGAATTAAAAAAGGTCCATGGTATCCGGAGCCACCATTATTCCTCTCTGATTACATAACTGGGAGACGGTTCAAAGTGCTCGTTGATCCGGCGTTTTCCAGGAAGGCAATTCTTTGCCGCGAAACTGATGTTATATGTATGTATGTGACAGTTCCTGGGACGAGCCAGGAGCGACACAATGCTCAACCCTGGTACAATGAACCCGGTGAAGTCGTCACTATGTGGAGAACGGCTCTCCGTCTTTCTCTTTCTCTTGGCAAGAGAAGAGGAAAAAAGAAAGAAGACGAGGGGCGGTGGGAAGGAGAGAGGTAAGAGAGTCGCGATGGGTGCGTATCTAAACGAAGGAAGGAAAGGACCCATTGTCAGGGCCAGAGTGAGAAAACTCAGCGGATGAATACTCGCTGAAGAATAAGGAAGATAGGAGCTATTATAACCAGAGAGAAGGAGGGAGACACGCGTGAGAAAAGGAGTATGTGTAACAGATGTAAACAGCCACTGAAGAGTCAGAGCTCTCTTACCGAGAATTCCTAACAAGAGCAACGGCAGTCTCCACATGTTCTCTCTGTACTCTTAATGAAGAACATCCAGATTTACGTAAAGCGTCTCCTTTTCAAGTGAACGTCAAAGCTCGAATTTCTAGAAGTTGATGGTAGTAAGTGATCCCAGACTATGATGATGCCGATGCCCTCTTCCTTTCAGGCTTTTCAGACGAACTCGAGTACCGCTGAGGGAGTCCTTGGAACAGAATCACAGTTATCAGGGTGTTCAATAATTCATCAACGTATTAAGATCCAGATCCACTCGCCCGAGTCATTATGCGTATAGGATGATATGTGTCTCTGCCGCTGCAACATCCTTGATAGAAGATTCATCTTGCGTGGGTCACGCGGGATATCACTGGTTGGCGTGATCTATTTCTTGAGTGAGTGAACATCTAAACTGACTCTTTTCAGGTCGAGTACAGAGCGTTCGAGAGGATATTCACCGATATGGACAATACCGTTCATCAGGTACAGGGCGTCCCGGCAACGTAACGCTACTGAATTCGAGAGGAATAACGGACCCTTGGCAAATCGAATGACCCCGAGAAATAATGGCCGCCAGGATGACATGGGTGCCAGTCACGTGCTCGAGCTCAAACGATTTCCCTTTACGTGAATTGTTCAATGCCTGGAATCTCAGTCTCAATTCCAATCTTATTCATTCCCATTCACGCTCGGCGTCGCCTTAACGATTCGACTCGCGACTCAACGGGATCGGACGTGCCAACCACGCTGATCTTGTACGTTCTCTGGAATTTTGCGATTCCTAGACCATATAGTTTACTGATACATCTGACGTGAACCAGGGAGCCTTAAGTGTATGAAGAACGCAGGTAAGCCTGTCTCCAAGGATGGTCGGACCCCCCTAGACTTCCTTGAAAACCAATAAAATACAGGATGTTCTCGAGTTCGCGTTACTTCATCACCCATTTACACGTATAGCTGCACAATAATTATCCCTGGAAATAAGTCGGAGAACCGTCCTGTTTCCATAGAGCAATTTCCTCGCGTTCTGGTATCCTCGTGAAGTCAGCAGTACTTGCTTTATCCCAGCTTCCCGAAGTAAGGTCATGCCTACCTCCTAGTAGATATTACATCTTCCACTTGTATTGCCATTGGTAACTATTTTCTTCCAGGTAACAGCCTTTGTATTACTCATAAAAGAAACTGCCACTGCAGCCACTACCAGCATCCGGTTCTTACTGGTTAAAATCCATTTTGACTTTTTTTCATGAAAACAAAAATTCTTCGAGTCCACCTCTCGTTTATGCGCAAGCTAACGTATCTTCGCGCACGTACCACTGATAGAAAATTCCATAAATATTTTTACCGCTAAAATCAAATTCCCCGGGTAAAGGTACAATGCTTTTTAATAAAATGCCTTATTGGTCACGGTGGTTGGTTGATCCACCTGAGGACCGTCTTTTATTTTTTTTATTTTTATAACTGGACAATAATAGCTCTATTAGCTACCTTTATCCCGGATGAATGATGGCCTGTCATTGGCTACCATGTCAGACTTAACATTGTTCATAAGAAGTTTCATTACATTCTGTAAAATTAAATGTACCTATTCCGTACTGGATATATAGTTGGTACGACGTCTGATTACGTCAGTCGGTTGGAGCCTTTCATCGGATCTGATCAATATGATTGGACCAGGTGAAATAAAACCTACTACACCTCATCCTTGAAGTAATAACGGAAAACAAAACTCCAGTCCACCGTTCCGGACCTTCCATTGGAGTATACCTTGATAAAACGTACTTTACTCTAACGTACTCTACGTGATAATACCCAGGACCATCTTTCTTACTGGGCGATTACATCTGACGGACATAAATTATTTGAGATTCATGACGGTGTCATGACGGAGTAAAAGGTCATAAGTCGTTGGTGAATGGTCGCTGCGGTATCAAGTACATTTTTACAGTACAGACACTTAAAGCTCTTGCAAGATTTTGTTTAAGTAGATTCAGTATATATTCGAATACCGGAAAATGGTAAAATCAGGATCGCATAGAGTTTGAAGTATATAGAGAAAAATAATCAAAGAAAATCATTGACTCACCCTATCTTGGTGAACAGCTTGCCATGAACGTGTAGGTAGGATGTTATGAAGCGCTTGTTCACCTAGAATCAATCGATTATGTCGAATTAGATTGAATTCAATGAGAAATAAAAATTAGGAATAATTTAATTTTGTGAATAAAATTATACTGTACCTCGACACTGGTCAGTTGCGCAAATTCTTCAAGGTCACTTTGAGCCAGTCTGGCCTCGTTAGCTGTAGCTGCTGAGGTCGTACGCCTTACTCGTCTTCCACCTGGATGAATCCAAGTCTCTCTACGAAGACCACCACCTGATCCATTGGCACCTTCCTTTTCCTTCATCCTGGCTCTTTCCTTCCATTCTCTTTCCTCCTTACGTTTACGTTCAGTCGATTCATACTGTTTGCGATACATCATTTATCTTTTTAATATTTTTCAGAAATAACCATCCTCCAATTATTCATGAATCAGGGTGACAAAGTCACGGATTCCGTATTTCTACCAGGTTCTATATTTTCGTCTAAGTGACTATTTCCGTTTACACAGGAAGTGCATGCGGATACGTGACAAAAACATAGCAATGGAATACAAAAAAAAAACAGTAGCAGTGCACTTGGTTTATGAAACGCCATACAGAGTGCATGATACGAATAGACATTTTTTTGCTACTGATGTTCTCTATTTTATTCTATTCTAATAAATGAAATTAATATATGCGAGCTAATGATAGCCTTTTTATTCAGCCCGATTAATTAATTTACTCTTATTGCCTTAGTGTCTCATAAATATATTGAACATGCGTGAATCACGCTCGTACATACTAATGATCTGCAGTGCACGGATAGTCGCACAGAGAAAGTGACTAAAAGTGAATAAGAGGTAAAAACAGAAATGGAGAAAAGCCTCTTGCAGCGATAGCGAATAAATAATATCTAAAGAGGATTCACACCAAATACTGAATTTTACTTACATAGTGTAGATACTGGAGGCAAAAGAAAATTCACAGGTATTATTAACCTCGCGTAATTGTATAACGTCTAGAATTTTTTTTAAGATAAATTTTTTTTTTTTTACTTGGACCTACCTTCTTACGGTTCTCATCAAAAAGCGCTATTAGACTCTCACGGGCTGAACGAAATGGATTCGACGCCATTAGCGACCGCATGTAATAGTATACCGCGTCCAATTTCCGTTTCTGTAACACCAAATTCAAAACGTATAATAATCTACTTGGCAATTTCAGAATCGATCATCCAGTTATTACACTTACGGCGTAGTGGGCAAGCAATGCCAGCTGATTGTAAGGTCGCCCGTTTTTAGGATTGATCTGTTGAGCCTTGAGATACCATCTGAAAGTTCAGAGGGTTCAGACAGAGTTCAAATCCAACGGAAGTAAAGATATTAAATAATACATACTGCCTGGACTTTCCGTAATTGTTCGTCTCATTCGCCTGTTCTTTGTACCTAGCTAAATCGCCAAGAAATAAAAATATCTTGTGTGCGCTTATCAGGGCCAATCCGCGAATACCAAGACCCTTGGTTGGTGCTGAGGATCCTAAGTAAGTATCTAGTTTGATTTTGTACGTGTTCTCCAGAACAATCAGTAGACTCTCCAGATAGGCTGTACCCTCGTCAATGACGTCCAGCATGATCTTTTTGTAACAATCTCGCTCGACTGAACTCTCCTTTGGCATACCCTTACGCAATAGCTCGATTATGTTATAGAAGAGGATCTTCCAGATGTGCTGCTCGACGTTCTCCGCCTCGCAGAACTTTATGTCCGTCTCGAGGAGAGACCTTAGACTATTCTGAAGGCAGCTTCTATTCTTACAAACACTCTCCCACTGTGTCATGAAATTGCCTGAACTAAATATCCACTGTAACTCCAGATCGGCGTGTTCAATATCCACGAGTATACGATTGTTTCTAGCAGCACGGAAACTATGGGAAGATCAGTGGAAGTTAAATCTTTTTATACTAAACAGGAATATCTATTGATATTAGGCAAAGAATTAAACTGACCTCTCTGAAGAGACGTCGTACCAAGATGGTCTCATGTTACCAAACTGATCAGGATTGTAAGATGGCGGTACAGTATCCAACTGGGGTAACTGAAAGTTGTGATTGATCGAAGTAATCCCAGAGTGTGATTGAAATACAGGAGCACTGGATACTTGAGCCGTAACCTCATTTTCTCTATAATTCATAATTTAATCGATAGATAAATTTCATCTAACCATCGCAATCAAAATGAACCGATCGATGAACACTTACCTATGCTGCATAGATGCTCTGTTTCCTGGTGAAGTCACTATAATTGGTTTATTAGGATTGTTAGGATCGAACAATGTCCTTTTTTGTTGTGAGGCAGTCGGTTGCCTAGGTGGCGAATGGCTACTTTCTGGTAGAACAAGAACACCTGGTTGAGCACTGTTGCAACTCGAAGGAGATGTCTGTCTTGTAGCTAAATTTGTACTGGTATTCGGTTGATGAACAGTGTTCGATGGATGAACAATGTTTATTGGCTGACAAGGTGTTCGTTTACCATCTTCAGACTCACAAACGGAACTCTTTCTACCACTTCGCCAATTTTCCTCTGTATGATCTGTCACCCTAGACCAAAAGCATAGTATAACGCTACCGAATACCCAGGCATTATAACTATTTATTAAACTAGTAACGATTTGGTAAACTCTTACCTGTTTCTATGAAAATCATCAGTATTCCGATATCCAGTACGATAATTTCGGTCTTTACTGGATTCTCGACTACGATGAATAATGTTGCGATGCCTCCTGTCGTGTCTTCTGTTGCTATTTGTGTTTTTCTGATTGTTGTTGTAGTTGTCGTTCTCTCTATTCTGCTGATTGTTCTGTCTCTCGCAACTGTTCTCTCTAACCTTGTCCCTGCTATTGCTCCTTCTTAAACAATCAGAATGTAGCTAACTCAATTGCACAATGTCACAAGAGAGACGAGAGATGATACAATTGTCATAACTTATAGAAAGTAATAAAACAATATAAATAATCATCGTACCGATCACCACCATGCCTTTTGTTTCGTCTTTTTTTTCTATTACTGTGACGTCCGATACTTCCTCCCATTGGCGGCTGATTTCCAGAAACAGTTGCATTCTCACGCAGGCTCATCATGGATGAACTACGACTCATGTGTTCTGCCTCCAACTTTTCATTCAATTCTACCTCCTCGTACCAATCCTATATTAACGAATTGCCAAAGAAAAGATTAATTAGACAAATCTAGACCATTTCATTTTCTTTTTTTTTCTTTCGATCAAAAACTCACCAATGGCTGCTCAGAAGGCAAACTCGATATAGGACTGAAAGGTTCGTTTTTGGATGGACTAAGGTTTGAAGTCTGCTGATTTTTTGATTTTTCCGTTATAGAAATGGCATCGTGAGAATTATTGTTAACGCGTTGTCTGTACAATAAAATTCAATTGAGAATGCTATGGTATCGTTAGAATCATATACCTTAGATTAAACTAATAATAAAATGGAGTCTTACGTTTGATAAGTCTGTTGTTGAGATACAGAAGGTGATGATACGCCTCCTCCTCGATGATTATCCGGCGATGGCTGGCATCTATTTGCATTAGTGACAGTCATCAAGGGTGACATTGCTGGTGGTGGTGGCATAAGTATACTGTCAGCACGACTAAGACTTTCCATGCTAGTATACATAGTGCTATTACTCCCTCGACGATCATACGATCTGTTTATATTTATAAACTTAATATTTTCGAATACTTTATAAAAGATCCCATTACAATCAATACCATGAATTCGATAAGATAATAGAACAACAGACCCACCGATTCATATAGTCCTGACTGGGAGTATGTGAGCGTGAACTTGGTGCCGAATACTGATCCGGTGTAACGGGTCTAAAGATCGGTGCCGGGGATTCGATTTCTTCAGGCCTGAGTCTTCCTCGACCTCTACTTCGTGCTGGTATAGTATTGGACCAGCATTGTTGAGGAGGCAAGGTACTGCTAGGTGGTAAATTCTGTAGAGTCTGCGAATGCTGCATAGCAGGTGGATAGTGATGAGCCGAAGAGCCCTATCCAGATAAGAGATTAAATATCACATAGAGGAAACGCATAATCAGCAACATCTTCAAAGTTATCAATTGAAACTGATTAGGATCAAACCTGAAAAGTCACTGTGCTACCGTCCCAGGTGTCCTCAGAGGAAGTTCCTATAGCAGTATTTCCCATAGACCCAGAACCATCTTCAATAAATTTCTTTCGTAATCGTAGAGGAAGAAGGTCCAGGTGTTTCATGCTGTTAGTCGTACAACCTTCTTTAACGCTACCTCTTCTACCAGAAGGTGGTTTACCCTGGAATTTATCCGGATGTCCGGTAGGCTCGACACTACGCGTATCCCGTGTACGATTTGGATCATTGGTATTTAGTGGTGTCATAAAAAGCGGCTCTGAACCCTATTTTTTACAGAGAAGAATGAAATTCAGAATAAACCAGTAAACAAGATGATTCGCTTTTAATATCCTTACCTGTCTGACTTCTCGAGGATTGTCTCTGCGATTTCCAAAATTTCTTGCCGAGGATGGTGAATCTGATCTCCAGCGTTCGTTGTTCTCACTGGCGTTACGATTGCGTCTATTACCCGAGTAACGTTTTCCGTGATCATCTCTACGACTTCCGGCTTCGCTGTGACTTCCGCCATGACCACCATGATGATGTCGATGACTCTCACTACGGTAACTACGATTAGATTGAGTGTCCCAATCTCTGTCATCTCTGTCACGGTCCCAGGTGCCATGCGTTGGAGATCTACTAAGAGATAACGAGAGGATGTAGTTTCGCATGTAGTCAAATTTTAGAAATTGTATTTAACAATTTTGATTAGTACCTATTGGGCACGTCGCGCCCAGCTAAAGCCTCTTTGACCTTCTTTGGCACGTATAGTTGTTGCTCTGGCTTTTTATTTTTCTTTCTGGAATCGCCACCCAACTGATTATTCTTAGAGGAGCCTTGTGTTTGATCGTTATTGCTATTGTTCCTGTAGTTCACATGCACGTCATTCAATTTCGTGGTTATGTTGTCAATTTGGGATGACGGTGGACTGTTCTGTATTTGATTGGGACTGTTGAATTGCGATTGCTTTAAACGATACTGGATGGAGCTTCGTTTTGGCCTATCTTGCGTATTGTTTTCATTATCAAAGTCTTCGTTCGAGCGACCTGATTTACGAAGAGGCCCACTCCCTGGTCTGTAAAGGGCCTGTGGTGGAGCTCTGTTTCCTCCACCCCTCATTTCCGATGATTTGCTGATATCCAATTTCGAATCTATTGTAATATCTGAAAAGTAAACATTGACTCATGCTTTATTCATTTTATTATACTTTAAATTTTGTTCGCATATCTTTTGTGGATATTATCGAATCGATCAACGTGTACCATTATTCTAATTATGAATTACTATATATGGTTTGTGATCTGTCAATGGAAAGTGAAAGGTACATCCCTACCACGATACGAGTATAGGGCAAAAATAATAAATTGCATATATATAACATGTTATCATACATTACAGAATTATATGCCAATGAATTAACACATTAAAACATTTTTTAAAAACAGTAAACAACTTCAAAAATACTACGTAACATTTCGTAAAACACGAAGCATCAAACAATTACAACGATCACTAAGAAATACACGTAGTCGATACAATATCAATAAGAATGAAGAAAACTCAAAAGTATTAATATTTTCACAAATAACATGTCTGTGTGTTTAGCCAAAGATGATCTTTTCAATTAATCTATCTTTGTGCAGAACAATAATTGAAAATATCTAGAAATAATAAATAACGGAAAGATAATCACACCAGTGCAAGTCGCAATAATATTAATCTCTTTCTAGGAAAAATAAAAAAAAAATTTAGGCTGATGCAAAATAAGTCAGGAAAGTGAAAGGAACTTGTACAGAAGTTTTGATATAAAACATAAAAGTGCCCACGCGGAAATAAGCCAGGTGAAGTTTAAATTTTGCACTGCGTAACAAAGATAACAGATACTTGGGCACAATAAAGCATGAAATTCGTAAGAATAATCATTGACAAAGTTGACAAATAATTAAAATAACTACGGAATGACGATCAAAAGATGATAGTTATGTAATGCGACGCGTGTAACAAAAATAATTTAATGTTTTCTCAGCAATTCGTGCGATTTAGAGAGAAGCACTATTTTTATACTACAAAGGCCGCTTATTTCGGGAAACAATTCAAAATTGCGGCGTTAACGTGACTTTTAGGTTAGCTTGTTTGGTGAGGTTAACTTCCTGTTACCGTTCACTCGATTGGAAAAACTACCCGCTGATCACGGCAGGACACGATTTCTATTTCTTCTCATTAAAACACTACACAATTTTGACACGTTCGGTTCGCTATCTAACTTTTTTCAAAGTACCTTGTGAAATTCCTCCCCACTTTCTGCGTCCTTTGTCGTGGTTCGCCATATTGAAGTACAATCGCCATCAAAAATTTTTAAGGTCATTCACGAGTTCTCTGAAGTTGACTCCGTTTAAAGAATTTTTATTTTTTATAATCCCTTCTCGGTCAGTAAGATAGAGCAGTTGTTTTTTAAATATCACTTTCAGGTTATATTACCTAAATAATATTACGAACAAAGAAATTGACTTCTTGATTACCTATTTAGACGCAGCAGAAACGCAACAGTAAAAATTAAATACAGAAAAAACTAATAAATTAAAGAAATTCAACCTTCTTCAATTTTGTCTTGATGAAAGCGTAAATAATTACAGTATCCTATATCATCGAAGAATTTCTGTAGTGGATAAAAGCACATTTACCCGTAATTTTACATAATCGATAAATATGTATCACATACTTGTTTATCAGACTGGCTGAAGTACAATAATAAAAAATAAATCTCTATATCTGAAAATAGACATGAAACGGTTAGGTAGATACATGTTTTGTACTGCTGTAAATAAAATAAAACATATTCAACATTAAAATGTAATTCTAGTTCCTTTTTCGAAATGTTCCCTTTTAAAATGTCACATTATCCCAAAATTAGAGTAGCTTCTTACATTTTTGAAAAAAATGCAAATCCAACGACAAGTCGATCTTCTTGGATCTTTATAGTTCTTGTATTAACGTTTTATTGAATTTTGTAAGATCAAAATTGTTAGAAGGCTAGAGCTTCTGCAAAAGGATGAATTTATGTATAATTCATCATTCTAAACGCAACTTTAATCAAAGGATCGAACTTTTTCCATCGATAGAAATTGTGGCGCCATCTGTTAACAAAAGTTGGAACTACATTCAAAGAGAGACTTCGAATACCTCCTATATTCAGATGTTCTCCTGTTCCCTGATCGCCGACCAAGTCCATCAAATTCCATTGAGTCACAAAATTCCACTTTAAAAATGTCAAACTTACTTTATATCATTGAAAGAATAAAAAACGCTTTGCCAATCGCTGCATCGCATAATGCCTTCAATCGTAAAATATGAGCTGTACACTTACCCACATAAAAATTGTGAAAAGAAAACTTCAGAGTTCAAGGAACTCGCTGAGATTTCTTATCGTAATAATAAAGAATAAGTCTTTCAGGCAAGATATAATTATACGAATAATATGATAAAACCGTTCTATAAGTCCTGTTTATAATTAATGCTGAGAAAAAACATTCATTAATTATGTATTCTGCAGGTAATGTCAGTTCATAAACATGGATCAAGAAAAGTCAGTAGTGACTCATATGCCAGCTACCGTAGGATTACGGGGTATAGAGGATCATGAGACTAAATTTTTACCACCAGCATCATCGCCTAGAGCACCAAGAGTGAGCTACAATCTCACCAGGTCATTCGTGCATGCCAGAATTGCTGGAACTGTTGTAGAACAAGAACGCATTGCAGAGGTTCATCGTGGACTTTTGATTGATGGAGACGTTAGAATCATTAGTCAAATGTTCGTTCATAGTACGCTGGTTATTTTACAACCAATAAACAGCTATAGATATTATCCTGATCAGGGAAGGAACACAGGAAGTACTATGTCTAAGTTATACAGAACAATGCGAGATCCTGGCTGCAGGCATCTCCGATGGTACTGTCAGACTTATGAAAGTCAACACTGGCGAATACATTGGAACACTTCGTGATGCTGAAACAAATCAGAATCCTGGACCGACAACTAATATTAAGCATCGACCTGTTCATAGGTCACATCCCATATCGCAAACCCTTACAGCCACTTGTTAGTAATTATAATAAGTACACGAAGAGTGTATAATCTTAAGTACAGAGTGATACGTTGCTTCTGCAGATGCTACAGGATGTGTCAAATGCTGGCATTATCCTACAGGACAATGCTTATACACAATACGAGAGAAACGACAGACACTGGGTTTGTCGTATCATCCTCAATTACCAAAATTTGTCACTGTCGGTGACGACACTAATATCTATCTTTATGACGAAGAAACCAAGACGCAGGAACGTGTATTTCATGCCAGGTACGTAGTGTAATAATTCTTTAATAAGTATTACCAATCATTCTTAATTCTTTAAATAATACAGTGATTCGCCTGATATTATGAATGGACATGCGTCGCGTGTATTTTCTGCGTGCTTCAATCCTAAATCTGCTCATGAGATTATTAGTGGTGGCTGGGACAGTACCGTACACTTCTGGGATACAAGACAACCCTATTCCACAAGATATATATCGGGTGTTCACATATGCGGTGATGGTATTGATATAAGTAAAACTGGCAAAGAGGTAATAGTGCCTATTCATGGCAACACAAGAACAATATAAAAGTTACATGTTCGCAACCATTTTAGATTCTAACTTGTTCCTGGCAAAAGAAAAATTCTCTGCAGCTCTGGGATTATCGTTCAACTAGACAAATAGTTTCTCTGGAACCAGATGTTTATACTAGCATGTTGTACTGCGGAAAGTATATAAATAATTTATTTATTGTATGTGGTGGATCTGATGAGAATCTCATTCGTATAGTGGACCTGCGTTCCCATACGGTAATCTAATTATCATTATACACCAATCAGGATTTCAAGGATTCTTTTAATTACAACAGAGCGCAGCATCCATCAGGAACTTACCAGGAGGCGTCTACGACCTGGACATTGGTCCAGTCTCAGTGAAACGTGCGAAAAGGGCAAAAACTTCGGATTATCCAAATTTACCAAAAATTGCATTCTGTTGTGGTAAAATGATACTGGAGATTGATATCAGCTGATGTGCCATGGCAATGACAGTCGCTCCAGTATAACTATATACACTCCATAGACCATAACTCCTTATCATCTAATAAATGTAACAAACACTCCTGAACAATATTTTCAAGCAATAAACAATGTATTGTATTTAATACAAACTATGGTACAAAATTTATACAGAACAACGCACGGTTTTTTGTTTATATAATTCTTTTTTTTTTAATCATTTTTACGACAGTAGCTCCTCCGCTTCTCGTTTAATCGCACACTTAAGCAAAGAAATATTTTCTTTAATTGGGAGGACGGTGGGGAATGAGGGTGGCGAGGAGGGGGGGGGGGGTGTAGAGGAGGGGTGAATCCGCACCAATGACAGGAGAACAAAAAGGTGTCCGGAGGTCCAAGGATCGTACAGGACAATAATACACAGACAAGGTATAAAGGACAATACTAAAATAAAAAGAAAAGTGAGCACATCGATTTGTGATAATACAAACTTCCTAGTAGAGACACTATAGTAACTAATCAGTTGATAACCGCCAACACAAAGGGAAATGAGTTGACACGTGCTGTCAAATCAACAGTCAATATGACAGCACAGAATGAAATTAAGGGACAGAAAATGACGTAATCATTCTCATTCCTTAAAAGAGTATCATTTCTTCAAGACAAGGAGAATATAAGTTCGCCATGTTCGATGAACAACCTCGGCCAAGCTTGACAAGGGGGATAAGTAGGATTTTGGGTTGGGATCAGAGGTCCAGGGTGAAGCCTCTCTATCGAAATCGCATCCAGTCTTACTTAACGAGTAATTAGGTAAATCATTAATCTCTAATGTCAACGAACGGCCTATCGACATTGTGTATCTCAGTGTAGAAATCGATTTTGCATTTATTGTGATATCCGCAGCTGAAGAGAGAAAGAGAGGAGACGAGTAGTATAAAAGAAGAAAAGAATAGGAATAAAAAAAAGTCCTCTCTCTCTCTCTCTCACTCACTCTTTCTCATACTCTCTACGTATATCTAATTGGTTTGAACCTTTCTTTTATTTGGTTGAGAAGTCATGTGTGTGGTAATAAAATATATGGTTATAGTCATTATCTGGCGTGTTTTTTTTTAAAAAGAATGACAGTGACCTCCGTCAGGCAGGTTAGTCACCCTAGTATAAAATTGGTCTTCGGCACAATAACGCATTCTCACCAGAGTGCAACGAAACGTTTGTCGCGCGATGGTCGATGATTTAAAAAAAAATGACATCCTTCGCACGGGCCTCAATTTAGTCAAAATTTTGTCCAAACATGTATCTCGTGAGACAGGAGGAAGAGAATTTTTCTTTTTTTTTTAAATGCCTCATTTGAAAACATTCAAATCTTACACGCATGATATGTCTTATACGAAAAAGAAAAATCATCGAAGATCGACCTGAGAGCGCATACTTATATTTAGGATTCGCGGTCGATCCTTCTTTCTTTTATTGTTCATCTTTATTTACGACGCTCGTAAAATCGGCCCCGTTAGCACCCACATTTTTTTTTTGTTTCTTTCGTCTCCTTAAACGTTATTACATGCGAATCAACCGTTACGATTAACGAATCGATCGAAGGCTTTATGACAATTAATAGTAAACGGGAGTACGTACAAAGAGAGTAGGACAATGAAAATTGAATGGGAGAAAGAAAAAGTAAGAACGAAGTAACGAGATTTTACCGGTATAATGATATAATATATATCGTCCTCCTTTTCATGTCGTTCACATGAAAATACTCGCAAGCTTTCGCACGACCGGATATACCTTGAAGAACGTCATTTCTTCAGCGATTTCTTACACGAACTGGTGCTGACAATAAATCACACAGATACATTCTAAGTCTATCGACTCGCGACACGAGAAGGTAAAGAGAGAGAAAGAGAGGGAAGGAAGAACGTAAAAAAAAAAACAAAGAGAGAAAAAAGATAAATCTTCCAGCATCCTTTACGCTCGCAATATACGCATCGCATGTAGAATTTATCAACCAATAACATTATTGGATATAAATAAGTAATAGCGTATAATAATTATCGTTCTATCTTTCTCGTTCACGCGTTATTTATTCTTTCTTTCTCTCTCTCTCTTTCTCTATCTTATTTCTTATTATAATCATAACTTCGACAATTCTTTAGCGGGATCCTCGGTTCGTCGACCTCCGTGTAACGCGGAACCCCTCCCGAAGCCGTCATTGCGTTTTATTCAATTTTTTTTTAAATGATCTACGTCATCTCACTTCAAATCTACGCTGCTACAATCGAATTATCCGCAAAACACAGTGCGATTTCGAAAAAGAATATAAATTGACGATAAGGAATACGCTAGGGAAATAGTATATGTATACATAGAGAGAAAAAAGAAAAAGAAAGACAGAAAGAAAAGAAATAAAAGAGAAAAAAGATAGCTTCACAATTCACGATGCCCAGACTTTACGTTCACAGCCTGACTGGGCGATCGTGCTTCAAATTAATTTCCAATAGGACAATCGTTATCTCCTTTCAAAATTTCACTATCTCCATCGACAATACAAAAGAAAACATTACAAATAAAGAAACGTACGCACAGTGTAAATCAGGATTAATTTCCAACACGTTCGTCCTGCTTTTTTTTTTGTTATTCCTTTTCGTTTGACTCCGAGCCCAACATTAATTTATGACGAGATGACAGATAGGAATATTTTATTTTTAAGATTTCTTCTCGTATTTCCATCGCTCGAGCGACACTATAGCATTTTGTAAACGCACACACGACAGGCTTTACATTTTTTTTTCGGCTTAGACAATTAATGAAACTAATACAAACAGTTAAGCCCGCTATTATCTACGCCATACCGAAGCCATCTTGGGAGAAAGAAAACACAAGGAAAAATAATAATAACGAAATTCTCTTTTCACAAGGGGACAGAACGTACGACAGAAACACGCAATCTCTCGACCTTACGCATTGCTGATAGTAAAAAAAAAGAAAAATTATCATTTGTAAATTCGCATACTCGATTCCGAAATCTCATGTAATATGATTTTAGAGTAATCACAAGAATTTATTTGACAAATGACCTATCGAGCTAGAAGACGAATCAACGGCAATGGCAGGGGTTTGTATGAGTGACTGTGTAACGATGCTTGTCCGTTTCATACTCCCGTGCGTACATATACATATTTATTACATTTACTCAAGATGATAAATCATCATCCGGTGTTTCCCGTAAGGCGGGACACCCTTATGGGGTGAGTTTTATCTAATGGATGCGATTAACCAGGAGGGATGACAGAAGAAATTAACGTTTTGGATTAATTAAAAAAAAAATAGTAATAGTCATCCCTCTTGATGCATCTCAGAAAATCTATGAGGTCCATATTCCTTTAGTTTTACTCTGTTGGCAATACTATTATAACGAACCTTCAGAATCCCGACAGAGATATTATTATTTTTTTGTTTGTTATCTTTATCTTTATCGTCGCGTTAAGAGAGATCACACAATTTCCTTCTTTCTTTTTACAAGAGCGTACCCGCGCCTAAGCGTATTCGGGTTAATATCCCAGAGACGGTGTCTACGGTCGACACCATAAGGAGAGAACACCCTAACCTAATCTTGATGATGTCAGCATGGCCGAAGGCAGTCCATTCCGATGTTGAATATCGTTACATGGTGTTGTATACGGGACTACTATGCCTGGGCCTGACCTGCAGCCTGGCTAGAGGATGAGTCCTGCCATGTTGTTGTTGCTTCTTGCTAGCTGCCTTGGCGACGACGCTGGCTACTACGACGCTAGACGATGGCACTGGCGGTCGCCCTGGTGCCTCAGGCGTCTCGTTGAACAACGACGAGGAGTGATTGATCATGATGGGCGCCGATCTTCTCGATAGGTCTGGAGCTATCCTGGATTTAGCTGGTGGATGCACTTCTATGGAATCCTTGTCCTTTGGATGACGTAGTTGGATTTCGGTACTTTTTCTGGATTCAGGCTGAGCAACCTCGTACTTGCCGACTAGTACTCGTACTGAAAGATCCTCGGCCATTTCCTGTTGTACAAGCGTGTCGATTCTTCTAGAGTCATTGTGATCCTTCTCCTTGTCCGGGATTGAAGATGACTGGATCCTTGACTCGTTATGGCCAATCACAGGGGACGATGGGAGACTTCGGATCTTTACGTCCTTCCTGGAACGACTAGGTGGCGACACTTCCGTCTCGTAACTGTTCTCAGGACTTTTTTCGGGTTTTGTGGATTTCGCCTCGAACTCCTTCTTAAGGTTTTTTACTATCCCGGAACTACTACGTGGACACTCTGACTCTGGAGAGTCGTCCACGGATAAACAACGTTTATTGAACACGGGCTTATTGTTTAGATTCTCTAAGACCATTTTGTGGTGCTTCACTGAAGGACACTGTGTGGTGTTCACCACACAGGGGCTTGAAGTTTCACTTTCTGATCTACAGGTCCTTAGGGATGACGGTAGATCCGACTCAGAGGACAAGGATGATGGGGATGGGGCACTAGTAGAGAGTCTTGCTATTTGTCGAAGTGATACTGTAGTAATGTCTATGCCATCGGCTGGACTCGGAGAGTCTCTCACTACTTCTGTCTTAGGACTTGGTTCAGGAGCTGGTGAAGGATCCCTTCTTCTAGGTGTAGGTGAGGCAGTATAATGAAACAGAACTGGATTATACGCCTCGACGGATACCTTCTCGGCGTCTGCTGTGAGTCTTTCCGTCTTTTCCTCTGGATCCGAGGTCTGGGTGCAAACTCTCTTGACAGCACCAGTGGTGGCACCTTCCTCGAGCTTCTGTTTCGTTCGTCTCACAGTACCCGGATGCCAGGGTATCTCCTCCTTGTCGTAAGGAAAAAGTCCACTGGACCCAAGTGGATCCGATGGACGCATGTCGTAGGATCCCCAGGAACTGTTTCTAGAAGGTAAGGTGGCCCAGGAGCTGTGAACCGAATTATCCAGTACTACCGCGCTATCGTAGCTGCTCCAGGAACTTTGACGACTTGGCGAATCACGACTAGGCTCACCACGTCTCTCTTCACGGTCGAAAACTCTATCCAGCTGAGCACTGAAAGGATCACCGTCCTTTTTCGGTTTCCTACCAAGCGCACTAGGATACGATGTAGTCATTGTCGTAGAGCCCGTCGACACAGACGTCGCTAACGTCGTCACTACGGTCGTCGTCATCGGCTGGACACTCGCGACACATTCACTCGCAACACTCACATCGCTATTTGCATTAATATTACTATTCAAATTAGTACATTTTGCTTCCGCTGAAGCAGTCCAGACTAGACATTCACTATCATCATCTCCGAGAGCAGGAGCAATAGCAGCAGCAGCAACAGTGGAATCACTAGTATCAGCAACACTAAGCTTTAGCTGTCCTTGGTCTTCTATCGTCGTAGATGTTTCCTCCTGCGCACTGTCCTTCTGCCCAGGTTGCTGAAGTTTCTCACCAGGATCCCAAACTTCCTGTTTGAGTAGAACCGCCGTCAGCATCTGAGAACTATCCTGCAAATCCTGCATCCTGGACAAGCACGTTTCCGTACATGATTTTTCATTGTCCTCTGACACAGGACTCCCTGGCAGCGGTTTCGTATCCGAATCCGAACCTGGTGATGATGGTTTACTACTGGCTGCCTCAAATTGATTGGTGAGATTCAACACCAAGCCTTTCCTTCTCTGTCCTTGAGTCTCCAGCTTGCTCACCCGATGCTTCACACTTGGAGTATCCGGTCCAGGTAGATGAACTATTTGATTCTGGGAGACGCTGTAAGACTGACCGTTATCACAGGGCATCAGAACATTACGGGCTTCTTGATCGGCACCAGTCTTCGGATTACAACCACGAAGAAGATCTTCGCGAGTGATCTCTGAGTTGGCTGCCTTGTCGATGCTCTCCAGAGACTGGGACAAAGGAGCTGGATAATAAAATTAAGGGTTCGTTAATATTGCAAAGAGAAAAAAGAGCACAGTACAGCGCCATCTAGGTGATAGTTTTTAAATAACTCACCAGATGGCAGCATGTTATCTGCAGTTTCTATATCCGGAGACCAACTCTTAGGTCTCTGTCCGTTCTTCTTGAGCTCCGTACCGGATGCCTGAAGAAGATCATTGTCCACGCTGTCTACCTTCTCCTCCTTCTTGATCTGATCCTTAACCATAGTTGGGGATTTTAAATTAGTATCAGACTTCGATCTCTGAAGTTTCTCCTTATTCTTCATGGCGTCCAGGATACCCTGATAGGTTTCCAATTGCAGCAGAAAGCTGTTATTAGGCTTTATACAATTGCGTTTCTCCTTGACGTGCTTCCACGCCTGCGAGAAGTCCCAGTTGTATGCCTTCATGGCATAAGCGATAACGACGGATGCTGATCTCGAGACACCCATCTTACAATGGACCAATACTTTCGATCCCTCCTTCTTAGCCTTTGTAATATATTTAAACGTATCGTCCCAATGTTTCAGGAGATCCGTCTTCTCGTCATCGTATACCCTCACGTTCAGGTAATTGAACATACCCGGGAAAAAATTGTCAATCTCTCTGGTAACATTGAGGATGTGTCTCACGCTGAAAAAAACAAGGGGAGTAATAGATTAATAAAAAGGAAGTTCATTAAATATTAATTAGCAAAGATAAGAGATCAAATTAATTAATTTCAAAAACTTACCCATTCTTTTGCAATTCCTCCAGGTTACTGGCATTCCACTCACTACCAAGGTAGACATGATCAAAGATCTCAGTCGGTGCATCCATCTGTCCCAGAATGGTCAGCATCTCCTGATCTATAAACGGTTTGAATTCACCTAAATCCATATCGAGATCTTCTTCCAGCCTTCCTCGAATGTACTTGGAGGTGACCTCGTCAAGATCAACGGACATCATGATCTCCTTGAGCGTCGAGCGTATCACCATCTCGGTCTCGTCTCTCTCTCTAGGTCTGCAATGCAAGAAAGAAATAAATAATACATAAAAATGGAGAGAAAAAAAAGGCAAAATAAATGAAACAAGTCCCACGTTATCTCCGTGTGACAAAAGAATTTTCCGAATTCCCGGAATTCCACGTACGAGCAACATCCTCGCGGCATTTCTCACGAGGGAGCAAAATACGCAGAAAACTGGAAATAATTGAAGGACAGGCTATAAAGTTATTCTCTATTTATATGTGCGCGAAGTAGGAGCCAGAAGCGTCAACAAACCACCGACTCTGGCAATGGACCAACCGAGAAGTCTCACGAGTTATAGCCAGTTTCTCAAGAAAATAAGAAAAAAAAAACTTTACAACCTTTTAGCAAATTCTAGAAAATCATTATCTGTATACCGACTGCAAACGAGTAATATGCGAACAAATGATTTTACCCATCTTTCATGAATATTCTGATGATAATATCGCACTGGGCGACAATGAATTATTCATTTCAACTCACTTGGTGCGTACGCTGTCTGGCGATGGTGGCCGTCGTGACTCCAGGTTATCCATGGCGTGCCACTCGTTAAGACACGAGCGGTCACTTTCGATTCTCTGCTCATAGTAACTGACCCAATCATGCGACAATCCGCCCAGGAAGTAATTCTGCTCGCGAGCCTTGCTTGAGACCTTGTGCAGAGTTTGTAGGGCTGACCTGAAACAAACGATAGGAAAAAAAAAAAGATTAGAGACTGGTCTAAATGTCTTTCGGACATCCTGGCACGTATCTTTTGATACGATTTTTTGTTGGTCCGTTAGGCGCTGACCTTATAAGGTCAGGTCAGCAGCTCGTAAGAATTTAAGACGCACTTATACGACGCATTATTACTAATGATTTTTTTTCTCTAGGCTGATAATCAATGTTATTCAATGACTACGTATCTCCAGTGACTTTACGTAATATAATTATGATAAGATAATACAATTCTTGATAAATTATAATATTCTTACTGTACTCATTACGACAATACCTAATTTCAGTAACAAGGCGAATCCACCTATTGCCAAATTTTTTTAATGCTTCCATGTCAAACGCAAATGAAGAACTGAGGTGCCAAGTCGTAATTATGCACAGTGGCAGAGATTTCTCGTATTTTCCCGTCCGTTAGAAACCACTTCCGGTTTCCGGATGCCACGCGGCGTAGTAAGCATCCTGTCCGCAGCGGGAATCCTTTTTCCTATACTCTATCCTAAGGCTTGTCTATAGTAATAGAGTGGACTCTTCATTTGCTGGTAAATAAATGCAGTACCGGTAGAACGATTTTTGTATTAGCGACGCCTGCGGTTCTTGTTGTGAATACACCTTGCGAAAAAAGAAACGACGAACAGCAGCGATAACACCGTCAACGTTGCGACAGAAAAACTTTAATTTAGTCGAGCTCAGTCGAGCCCAACGAAGTGCCTTGAGGGTTGGGCAAGAAAAATCATCTTCATCTCGACGAGATACTTTCCGTGAGATTGTAGATATCCACAGGTATATTGATCTTTAATTATAATCAAGATTCGATCAAACGAGTTAAGCATTGATTTAATGCGAGCGGAATTTTAATCGTTTCTTATTAGCTGTATGTGATTGAGATTCTGTGCTCTAATATGGGATTTAAAGAAAATATCCAATTTTTCTTTTATTCGGTAGTTGGATGATGGTTTTGCGCGTTTCAAGAGAAACAAGGTATGATTGGATAATGAACGGTTGGTTTGTTGGAAACGGGAACCAGAGGAATGGACCGAGTGAAAATTGACTGTCGGATGCTGCTGGATGCATCTTGTGATTCAGTGTGGATGCTCCTGGGATCCAGGAAAGGAATGGCGTAACTGTTTTTTTTTTAATTTTTTTTAAGTAGTCAAATATACTTGTTTTCTCGTCATTCAATTATCATTATCTCGCATTGAATTATGGGGATCATTAAAATCCATTAAGAAGTCTAAAAAGAATATTTAATTTCTTCGTTTCTTAACGCCTCTATTTCCGCGTATACTTTTAACCTAATTGCAACGTCTGAGGTAAACATGATTTTGGAGTGCTGTCAAACTTTGGAGAAAAAAAAAACGATAAAGGCGCGAAAATACAAAAACTCACGCAAATGACCGTGCACCTACTCTTAAACGCGCAGCTGCATCTCTGTGATCCGCGGAAGGAAAATGTAGCAGGAAAAAAAAATTGCAAGTATGCAAATGCAAACAATTATTAAATACTTCAATCAATCAGCAAATCTTAAAGTCATCGAATAACGTCGTTCAAAGGCACGGTAGTCACTTGTCGCTTTTATAGAGATGCGGAGGCTGTGGCACCGGTCCCCTACAAGGATCCGTCGGGCTCTCTAGAATTCCCCGGGATAGAGGTTCACGAATACCCACACGATCGGGTAAGATCGGCATAGCGATCACTTTCTTCAATTTACCCACATAAACCATCACCATCATCATCATCATCATCATCATAGTCTAATCTCACTTTAATTCTGGGATACTGCGAAGATACCACTACTCTACAATACATGGATCAAAAGGTCCACACTGTGTATAAAAATATATTGAATCCCAAATATTCCTGAATAAATACAACCTCGCCAGTGACCGTGAAGTCATTGAATGCGACCTTTCCAAAAGACAAGAATTCGATCAAGCGACTTCATCATCGACTGACGAAAATATCGCCAGGCCGTTACATATACGGAATACATTTAAAATCGCTGACCGTCGCCGGATTCCTTAAGGCGGTCTTTTAAATCCACTACGGAATAATCCACGATATGAAAACATATATATATATATATATACAATATATATAGTCATAATACCAAAGTATTGAGTTCACTCGTATCGTAATTATAATGAACCACGTCATCGGCAAATCCTAAACGGAATGAACGATGAAGCAAGAGCGCGGCGGATCCGCACGGTGAAATCGTTGATGTCATGGAGCCAGGACTGCAAAGTCGTGCGTTTTAAAATCGCCTTGACGATTAACAGGCCAAAATATCGCGTTTCAGTTACGTCAGTTGTACTGACGCTTATTGCGCAGTCACTGTCAATGAGGTACAAATTGACATACGACAAAAGAAGGGACGTACGTAAATCTGAAGTCGTAAACAAAAATATTGCGCAATAAATAAAACAAATGTGTTATTAAAACACGTAAAATCATACGGCACAATTCTACTACGTATTAATCATCAAAATTCGACAAAAACTGATTGTACAAACATACGTTAAAAATCGTACGAGTCCAATGAAATAACTGTGTCAACCGAATACCAAAGTACGAAATATCAAAGAGAAAACAGTTTTTAAGAACAAAGAACAGTCTCTGCGTAATTCGAAGCATAGATAACCTACGTGCATATCGTACCTAGCCAATCCCGCCACTCCGAAGATGACACGTAGACAATGTTTTCTCTGTAAGATTCTGCCAAGCCACAGAACAACAGGTAACACGAATAGGACGAGCATATAAATGGAGCCGCGAGTCAGCATCTTTCGATTTTAATCACAAGTAGAGTATTTTTCTTCCATTAATAATTGAAATTCACGTGAATCGAGTAAAACTCCCGTCTATCTGTGAGCGGGTCAAGAGAGGTGAAGTGAAACTTGTAAAATCTCTCCGACGATTCCAGAGGTCACTGGGTCATACAATAGTAAATGCACCTGAGGTCAACCGGTACAACCCCCTTGATTCGGGAACACGAATTCACTTTCACGTTACGATCCTCCGTCTGTTCTGGCTTACAGTCCACGTTTCACTGACTGACTAACTGACTAACTGACTGACTGACTGACTGACTGACTAACAGACTTACTGAACGGAGACACAGTGCCGATCGGCCCCGGAGATCAGAATAGTCCGGACGCGTGGGTCCGGCATCCTCGTGGTAGGGATAACGTGACAGATGACGAGGTTAGACGCCATATTTAGTATGGGACGTGTGCGTTGGCGATGCTGCATGGGATCGATGATAATTTACTATTGAAATTCATCATACGAACACAATACCCAGTTTATACGTGTCTGGATAAGAGTATGAAACTTTGATCCTGAGAAAGAAAAAAAAAAATCTTCTGGTACTGGTCCAACTTGAAGCTGTTACGAGGTTATCTTTATCTCTTAGAAATACATGTATTGTAGTAGGTATATAGGTACCTCTGTCGCTACTATAGAGAGAGCCTTGACCCAACACCACCTGGCGACTGTCTTAATCTACCCAGGATGAAGACTTCCAGGAGATGAGTACGCGCGATAGTGGCGACTCCTCTTAACGACGCTACGAAACAATAGGGAAGCTGGATATCGTGAGTTTCTTTCTATTTCACTGTTTGCGCGCATCTACCGGAGCTGAGGTGTTGCACCTGCTACTTATACTTTTCTCTGTTCAAGAGCGGAAGAGAGACAGAGAGAGAGAGAGAGAGAGAGAGAGAGAGAGCACGACTATGAATTATTTAGGAGTCCATAAACGGAATATAGTTATATTACCCAGAGGCGTCTAGCGGTCTGTTGAGGAGCTATCATGGCGGCTACTGTCTGTTCTTGGTTCAGGTGTACGAAAAGACGATGATGATCGACAAACTTGTAATTCCTGTTATCTTTGATATTCGACAAGAATCACCGTTAGCCTGATTGTCAAAGTTCATCAACTTTCATCCGAGTCATTTAAATCATCATGTACATACGATTTTTTGGTTTTGACAGCTGGCTAAATAATTGTCTAGATTTATTAGACAGGATCTAGTCACGTGGGACTGAACTGTCAATTGACAGTGTCAATGATAACAGAATATTTAACGGGAGTGAGCAGCCTTCAGGAACCTGAAGACGCACTATTAATTTATACATCAAGACCTAACCTATCTGTAAGAGATATTCCAGCTCTGTCATGCTACTCACGTGTTTTCGTCTTCCTCCTGGATCCTGACCTCCTGGTGAATCGTCAAACTCGTTTTTCAAACTACTTGTAAAAAAATGTATGTAACCAGTATCCAGGTACCCGTCCAGCGGGAAATGTTGGAAGTTGAAAAAAAAAAGAATACGATAAGTCAGTTATCCTGAGTTATCCCCGGGGTCTGTCCGCTTCCTGGGGTTTTCAATGGCATCTACTTCGACGCTTCCACGGAGTTATTGGCTATTAAATGAAATTTATGCTTGCATCACGAGGAGGCAGTACCGTTACGAGCGCGTCTTCGGTAGCACCTTGGTCTTACAACTTGACCTGGATACTACGTGGATAAGGGGTGAGGGTGAGTTGGGCAAAGGGGAGGGGAAGTTGCATTTTTTCCTCCAAAATGACGTCTCACTTCAGTAAAAAAAAAAAAATAATAATAAAAGATAAAAATGTAACAGACACCGCGAGGATGCTGTAACGTGGAATTGGTCTGAACTGGTTATAGCACTTAATACATGAAACGTAGAACCAGTTTGGAGGTACCAGTGAAAGGATGACGTTACGCCATATTTATGGAGTTACGGAGAATCCTTATGGGAGTTAAAAAAAAAGTCAAATCTTAACAAGATACCAGTACCTGGCCCAGATTCCCTATAAATCCTTGAAACCTGACTCCACAACGAACAGGTCGTCCTCGTTCAGAAAGGGTACGGATATACGTATAATAAGTGTTCGATGTCTACACCAGGGAAAGGAAACTGATCATCGATTGATATATTCAAGTTCAGCTAAGAAAAAAACGTCATGTAAGTCATTGCTCGCATATCATTATAACGTGAATAATCAATATGAAACTAGGCCGCAGTATCCGAAAAGACGTTGATCCAGCAACACCTTCGGATTCTGGGACTTCTCAGCTTTTTTGGGAACACTTATTAAGTACCTGAGTCAAACGGATACGGGTATCCTATATGAGTCAGCCGTGTATAGTTTCGTGCTGGTAGCACTGATACAACAGTGCCATCGCAGATAAACACAGAGGGCGTGAATTACGCGTGTTTACGAGCGACCGATAATGTTACGTGGAATAGAAAAAAAAAATAAAAATAAAGTGTTTAGATCGCTGTGCGAAGTGTCGCGCATGTAAAACGTCAAGCAGAGAGCTACCGTCGTGGGTAACGGGGCTGGCTTTTCAAGCGGAACGAATTCAAGAGGATTCCTTTTGCCGTTGACCGTTACGCAAGATCGTTTCGTGCGACTGGGCCAAAACACGGCAGAAGTAGCATCGGTATGAAGGAACGAAGCGAACAGAGAGAGAGAGAGAGAGAGAGAGAGAGAGAGAGAGAGAGAGGAAAAGAGATAAATAAAGAAACTCGAAGACCAGAAGAGAAAAGAAAACATAAAAAAAGTAAAAGAAGAGAAAATAACTACACTGCTATTATTATTAGTAACAGCAGTAATAGACGCCGTAGAGTGACGTCAAAAAAGGTGAACAAAGACAAAAAAATTGATGAAACGGCATTTATTGACGCCAAGCTATTCCACCTAATTAACGACGATAATTAAGAACACGATAGGCCTAATCTGCCACTCTGGCTTCTTAACGCGATGTTCAACGAATCTGTAGCAACATAGGCCTCGTATATGGACGTACTGACAGACACAAGGATCTATCGATCAAGCGAGACACTCATTTCACTCTTAACGATTTCCCGCCATTTTTCAAATACTTTGATTTACATTCACAAATTGGTCTACGCGGCGCGAGCATTTGTAGTACAAAAAGTGGCACTAGATAAGAAAGTAAAGAAGATGCATTTTCAGCATCTTCTGGGATAACGAGATTGATGATGCAGCAAAAGTGCAGCTGCACTAGGTGAAGGTGGAGGCCTTGAGTAAAATTGCATCGTTACAGAGTGCATCAGCCGAGTGCACTTTTCAGCGGAGGCACCCGACGCGCGAGAGTACCATGAAGACTGGAGAGTCAGCAAGTGGAGACTGCGAAACAGGTCGCCGTCGACGAACACCAGGACGACGACGTAACACAGCCCGATATGGAGCGTCTGCTCCCCAGGGGATCCCATATTAGGAATCCTGGTGGCGTCTTGCAAGTTATGAGGCTAGTGAATGCGTTTGCTCCAGGACCGACGTTACCTCTCATCTCCAGGAGATTATCCTCTTGGTAATTGACAGATGGGCTTAACGAACAGAGTACCCCCCAGCGGGTATCATACGTAGCTACGTATACCAGAGACGCTGGACCAAACTACCTATGACTGTTACGCACATGTTTCAATTGATTTTACAGCGACCACTTTTCTCACAGAGCAACAGGTGAGGGTTACTTTTTTTTGTTTTGTAAGCGATTGCGTAACCAGGATTACCATAGAGCATGGAATAACAATAACTCGTAATCAATCATAAAAATTGCGATTAATCATTTTCATTAATTATGGTCAACGTATGAACTTGCATATATTTTTTTTTTGCCTTAAAAATCTTCGAGAGTGACATTTCTCATACTTGACTGTATATACATTTTTTTGTTTTTGAACTATCAAAAAATTCCATAGGAATTCATGCAAACTATACTTTCTTTTTTTTTTACTTGCTGTAGTCTGCAGTCTATCCTTGATTGTCAAACTTTTTTTTTATTTCGCAGAATAAACGTCCAGTTTCAACCACGTTTAACAATTCAATGAGATACAGAAGAACCAAGCC
>JARPRG010000075.1:413878-483382 GCA_031001745.1 Hartigia nigra | reverse complement strand
TCGAATGAAATTCTGAAACTGAGACGAGTCCTGCAGTTCCAATTCACGTACAAGATTGTTAGTAACCCCGAGTTGTGGTCTCCGTGTTACCCACGGTTTAACCCAACAGCTCCTTTTATTACTTTTACGTTTTTCTTTTTTTTTCTTTTTTTTTTCTTTTTTTTTTTGAACATGCAACGCAACTATTATTGCTGCGGCGACTTGTTGCTTACGAGAAGCCATCTCGGGCGCGACGTTCGCGAGTACTCTCGAGTGGACGTGGTCCTGAGAGTAATTTGTGACAGTAACTCTCCGGCTACTGTCTGATATGCTCGCGAGAGTGAAACTCACGAAAAAATACTCTCACGTGGAAACAGTCGTGAGAGTACTCTCGAGAGCGACTCTCAGAATTTACTCTCACGTGGACAGGCACCTTTAGTTGTAATCGTGGAATAGTTCTTTACAAAGAATTTAGGGACAATCACGTTTAGAGTATCTCATGGGTGTTTCTTTAATTTGCTGAAGCATGTCATTATTACTAATATGCGAGATTTATCAATAACTAATCTCCTACTTTTTTCTATCACTTTGATAACTGTATCGTCACACGTAATATACATTATACATATACATTTTTCATTGTATTATCTATTGGAGTATTAGAGATTAATTTTTTTTTCTTTCTTGAGCCTAATTAGCGTGCCTCTTGCGTATCTTGCATATATCTACAAAATGGTTCGTTTTAATAATATACAAGGTGTATCGCATCATCCGGGTTATTTGAATTGCAAGAAATATTGAGTGACAGTGCATTTCTTTTCGAAATATTTAACAAGTTTCGTTAGTTTCAAGATAACCACGTGTTTGTTGCGATACATCTCGTAAATTAACAGATTCTTTAAGTGTCACTTACACTTCGGTCTTCCTGCAGGTGGTGTCCTCGACTAATGGAGAATTGGCTAATGATGATCCGACTGCTGGACACTCCAACACGCCTATCACAGCACCTCAGGAAGTGGAGATGATCGATGAAACGAAGTTAGTATCATATCTGTATTATCTGTATTTGGATAATTTAAAGGATGAAAGAAAGTATCCACTGTGATGTGTTTGTTGCACTACAACCCTAAACCGATGATTATATGAAAATCCACTATGTGCATGCCTATAAAATTGACCTTAGTAACTTCATTATTTTCAGTGAACTAACATCATATCCTTTGGTAAAGATCTGTCCTGGATGTGGAAAGATACGTGTTATCTGTTCCTCGTGAATTCCCGGTGCCACCGAAATTCCATAAATCCTAACCTGAATTCCAAAAACCAAAACGTCACATTGCTAACCAAATGCAAGATATGTTTACTGGACCCGGTACATTCATGCAGCATCCTCATAGAGTATAATAGCATCTTCCGCTAATTAACCTTAACTAAGGAATGTATATATTATCAGCATGAAAAGAAATGTAGAGGATGCATGTCTGTGTCGACGAGCTAACTTCCAAATGAGAAGCGACTCTAAGTCCTATTAGTGTTTGCTTTATTTCCAGATGCTGTTGCTTCTTCAAGAGGAAGAAGAAGAAAAGTGGAAGGCAAAAATGACTGTCTGTAACCGTCGGGCTCGGGGGGTCGTCAGTACAGTGCGGGGCTATTAGTGCTGGGGCTAATCCTGGACGAGGATCCGTTGCCCTGAAGAATACAGGAAGACCAGGAGCGCAAAAACTCCCCGAGGTGACGGAAGAGATCATTGGCGATAGGGAGCGGGAGGCCGTGACGTTATTATACGCCGGTAGCCGTTCAGCATCGAGAGACTCAGTGCTCCATACGACGATCACGATGACGCCGACGCCGACGCCAACGCCACCACCACTCTCGAACTAAGGAGGTCCTCATCGTCCTCGCCGTCGTCGTTGTTGCTGATGCCGCCGCCTAAGAAGCTGCCGCAATTAATTATCGCTAAACGCTAAACTCTATGGATTATTATCGTTTACTATGAATCATTATCGCCTTTATTATTACGGTTATTATTATTATGAATTAATTGATTGATTAATTATTAATTAACGTCACTCTGCTCTATTATCGATTATCCATTCTTAATTCATTCATTCATTCATTCATTACACGATTACCCGCGATCGCCGTTGGACCACCGATTTTTTATAAAACACCGGCCCACGGCAAGTCCGTCCAGCTTGCTCGTGGCACCCACGGTAAACATATATATATATATATATATATATACACACCACACACAAAGGAAAGACACTATAGAGATTTCCCAGGAATATCATAATCAGGAATTGACGTATCTTAGCTAAGTTAGGGCTCTCGCACCCTGGCGACGGCCGGACCTCGGCTCCATTAACGCTACCCTGGGTGATCTGTATATGATTGCAGAGAGACTGGACAATTTATATATATAGCGTCAAAATCATTTACGTTTCTCGTATATTTTACGCATACGTTCTGCCGAATACGTAAACCCTGAAGAACCATCGCCCAAATGTCATCAAAATTTAAACACCACCGCGATAGAGACGTCCTTCACCACGAGGAACGTCCATGTATTTCATCAATGTACTTAGAAGTTCCTGCGAGAGAGTTGTCACAATTTTGTATTTCCTGTAACTTGCCAATCCGATAACTCCCTCGCTGTTATCATAGGAGGACGCATATGGAGATCCTATCCAGATGGGCACAGGGGCACAGTCATCACATTCGATTAGAATAAGAGATTTACAAAGACGGTGTAATGAGAACTAATACAAAATTAATGACAAAAAACGAAGTACCTAACGCAGTGAAAGGTTCTTCGGTAGTGTTCCAAGAGTTGTATCAGGATAAGTCTTATTCGCGGATAATAAACTCGAGGTTGACGTGACCCTGGACGTCTCTTGAGGATATAAATATCGGTCGAAAGTAAATCATCTTGGCACTGGTTAAATTGAAAATGATGGATCTTCGATATGCGAAGAGTATAACATGGTCTTCGGGGCGATCGGCTGCTGGTCGGTTATTATGGTTGTGAATATGTTTCCAATCGAGAGACAGACAGACTACTTGGACGTCTATCATAGATCTACTATAATAATGTATAATGAGTACGTTGCGCGTGC
Organism: Hartigia nigra; assembly: GCA_031001745.1. Lineage (NCBI taxonomy): Eukaryota > Metazoa > Arthropoda > Insecta > Hymenoptera > Cephidae > Hartigia > Hartigia nigra. The sequence continues at coordinate 480,284 of JARPRG010000075.1, read as the reverse complement.
CTAACAGTGATGGAATAATTGTATTTATAGGTTATGGGTCAGGTACGCAATGAATGATTATTATTCTTCCTTGTTTCTTTGTATATTTGTGTATTATGAGAATAGTAACCAGGTCCTGGATATTCGCACTCGCGAGACACTTGTAGCGATCGGTATTACGGTGAGGTCTATTCAAAAGAGCTAAAACTGCGAGCACCCTGACCTGCGAGCTCATTTTCAGGAAATATTCGAGCCACCGAGCTGTGGCAAGTGAAATTGAAGAGTGTGCTCTCAATATGGAATGTACCTCTTCGTTTTCTTTAAATTATTATATTTTTTGTTGAGTCGCATTTTTGAAAAAGGACTGTGCGCGATAACGATGATCAGGACGATGATACTTTTTTTTCGCTATTCAACAAATGAAACAGAAAGTAGACAGAAATTGCTAAATATAATTAACGTTGAAGCCGAGTGCGCGTGTGTTATAATTTGTAAATAATACAAGACATTCGAAATGGTAATTAATTAAATGATATCAGGCAAGACTCCCGCGAGTGGCATGGTTGATTATCGGTTAATGAAGACTAGAGAAAAATTTGAAAATTAGAAGGAAAAAAAAAGCAGAAAATCGAAGTTGGATAAATTGTAAGCGTTAACAAAGAAAGAAGAAGGGATATCAAGAAAGAATCGGATAAGCGTAGACGGAAAGTTGATAAATGGCGTATCGATAATTCCTTTTTTTGAAGACCGTTCTAAACCGTGAAATGAGTGAAACAAACTGTATTAGCTTCGAAGTTATTATACATAATAGTTATTATTACCCGTCGATTTAATGACAATTAATGAGACCATTTAATTACACAACACGATCGTTAACCGTTTATTGTTGACGGATCGCAATGAACAATTGTTTAAAAAAATATTTTAAACTATCCACGTTGCTATTCTGTATAATCTTGACCCACACGTAATCGGATTGTGACATTTTCAGGTGTAAGGGTGCGAGACACGATAATTACGGTTAGGTACACAGGCATAGACAAATAAACACATTCATATACACATATACAAGAAAAGACAGAAAACAGACGCAACATTTACTCACGCGCCATACATGTATATCTACATACGATATATATGTATGTGCGCGCAAAAAATAAGTTCCGCGTTCACAGTCGTGACGTGTTATTTCGAAACGCGCGGAATTCATTTACTTGTATTACAAAAAAGGGAGTAAAACCTAAAGAAAGAGAGAAAAAATCTAAAAAGATTTTCAAAAAGGCATTTATAGCCAAAAAGCCTTTTCCGGGAGGACTCCAGAGAATCTAGGGCAGAAGTTCCTCGTGCGCCGAGTGCCGAGAGTATTTCTTCGTCCTTTATGTCGGTTTATGCTTTTTTTTTTGCAAAGCTGATGTGGAGGAAGGAATGTCACAAAAAAGAAATTGTGTACAGAATCGGAAAAAAATTGGAATTCTTCTAGAGAATGAGTGTGTATCGTGTATGCGACATGAGGGAGTGATTTTACGAGAGATCCTAGGAGAAAGAAATAAACTCTATCCACGATTGCGTTTACGTTACGTTACGTAAGTTATGCTAAAAAATATGAGAATAAAAACGTTTAGATAAAGAAACGTGAGAAACGCGCAGAGATTAAAGAGAGTTTAAATGGACGAAGAGAATATGATTGAAACTTTATAATGGGTAGTTTCTCTCGCCGAACGTACGATGAGCTCCCCGTTTAGAATTTAAATCGTCCTTTTTTTGCTATAACTTTCTTCGAATAATGCTTATTTCTCTAGAGGCCTCCTAATAAGCATCGCGCTATGCGAACTATTGTAAAACCAATGACAAACTGCGATTTTTTCTGGCGCGGTTGTGTTAACGTACTCTTCTCCCACGCTACTCCTTTTAATTACTACATTTCATTGGACACCCGTCTTCATAGGAACTTATTACTACCCAATTGAAAGAAAAAAAATTATTACGAAATTTATGTATATAATAATTAAATTGTTTTAGAAATATCACCTCATGTATCTATGTTACTTTATGAATTAATTGACGCGTCTTTTTTAAGTGTGATCACTGTGGAAATCAATGTTTATCATCTGTCATGTATCTTTGTCATCTATACGCGAAGTGTCAGTTGACTTGTTTTTCTTTTTTCAACTTTTTTGCGACAAAAGAAAAGAAGTTCTTATTGATACTTTCTTATTTTTCGCGTTCTTGTAATTTTTCAACACTCTCTCGTGTCGCTCACCTTTTATCTGGATTCTTTTTATTATTTTTATCTCCTTCAGAGCCACAACCAGAAGTCACCTCTCTGGCTCTTTTAGAATTCTACTAAATGCGTAAGCTGTGATTGGTTTTAATTTTTAATTTGTATTAATGAACTATCGTCTAATAATTATATTACTATTAATTAATTATTGATTACGATTATTATTTAACGACTTAATTAATGGCAAGTTGTCCTTATTGCGGGACGCTCTGATATATATAGGATCGAAAATACAGGAAAAAAAGACACTCGAGATTGCGCGAAAGCTTGTTCTTTGTATATACGTCGTTGTGTTACGCGCTTAGCAAGTAAAGAGAAAAAAAATCGTTACGAACTTTCTTCTGTGTCTGCCTTTCGTTTTATTCATTTCATTTTTTCTTGTACTTCACTCTGCTCTGCGAGTCTCTTATTCATCCTCATGCATTTTTTTCGAGAAATACCACCGCACCTGATTTTCATATTTCACTTTGTCTCTTTGAATTCTTCAACCGGACGATCATCAATATCCTGGCCTATTTATTCAAACTTGTGGCAAACGCAGGATTTTACTTCCTGGATACCTGCAGAATTTTTCAAGACCGATTTGAACTTTCTGCAAGTTCAGCTTGAAGTCTTTGTCATTCATGAACAAATAATGGTAAGCTTCGTTTACGCAAACACATTGTTAATGTGAAAATTCTTTCATCCCTTCAAACAAAATATTCTATTTTATTTTTCGTTAAAATTTTCAGATTCCTTTACTCCTAAAGAAAAAATTGGACCAAGCAAGCAGGAAAATAGAGTTGTATTTTGAACCGGCTTAACAGAAAAAAAATAAAATAATTTTAAAATACTTTATTGTTATACATTCAAACTGAATAAGAATAGAAAAGTACACGTATCCGATAGTAACGGACAATTACTGTTGCGCAAGTTTTACTCATATCCAATGATTCTCGATTCGCACTCCTACATGATAAAAATGCATGAGTGCATATCGCAAAATAAATGGTGATTTTCTAGACAATTTAAATTTATCAATAGACAAGGCTTTTTCAATATTTATATTAAATTTTCATAAGTGTTTCATTTAATATTAATAATAAAAATGGACTGCAATTTACAACACTCTTCAAGCTTTACCGACTATATTCAGCTGTCAGGGTCAATGTGAAGGCCGCATCGTTATTCTCTCGTTCGCGCTTTTGAAAATACTTGAAATATTTGTTAATATAGTGTTAACAAGAATTGCAATATGCTCGCAAGGTCAAGATTGCTTTCACATAATTTATTATTCGTCAGAGTAAGTAAAGAAAAAGATCGATACTCGCCGAATGTATTCCTAGCCTGTACTAACCTCTACAATTTATTGTAGCAAAGTGCTATTATACCTTTGAAAAATAAACCAGATCTTTATTATGGATATCCGAATTTAGTTCAGACAAGAAATAAAGGTACAACTCCTCTCAATACAATCATCATGTTCGTGCCACAACAAGAGGTTTTGATAATTATACTTCTTTATGCGATGATCTTTTTCTATTATAACATTGTAGAATATAATTAGAAAAACTGTATCATTGTATTTAGGCATGGATTGTCGAAAGAATGGGAAAATTTCACAGAATCCTGGAACCAGGAGTCAATATACTTATTCCTATCGTGGACCGAGTGAAGTATGTGCAAAGTCTCAAAGAAATTGCAATTGATGTTCCTAAGCAAAGCGCAGTCACATCTGGTACGTATATCATTATTTCCTTTGTAACGTGTAATATTAGAAAATTGACACGTTTCTTTTTTATAGACAATGTTACTCTGAACATCGATGGAGTTCTTTATCTGAGGATAAATGATCCATATTTGGCATCTTACGGCGTAGAGGATCCTGAATTTGCCATTATTCAGCTAGCTCAGACAACAATGAGATCTGAACTGGGAAAGATATCTTTAGACAAAGTGTTTCGTGAAAGAGAAGGTCTCAATGTAGGCATTGTAGAAAGCATTAACAAAGCAAGCGAAGCCTGGGGAATTACTTGTCTTCGTTATGAAATTCGTGACATAAGATTACCACAACGTGTGCATGAAGCTATGCAAATGCAAGTGGAAGCTGAAAGAAAAAAGCGAGCTGCTATTTTAGAATCCGAAGGTATCAAAGAAGCCGATATTAACGTAGCACTAGGAAAACGTCAAGCCAGAATTCTTGCTTCAGGTATTTATTATTCTTCAATTCAGTTGTAAGATCAATATGCCTTTAACCGTTCGCTCCCTTATGTCTAACAATTTAAAAATCCCTTTTAAGTAAAATTAATATCATAGCCCGACTATGAACAGCATTAATATTGTGTATAATACAGAATATATAAAAAGTGTCAATTTGAATTATGTATTTAGAGGCTCAACGACAAGAACAAATAAATAAAGCATCTGGAGAAGCAACAGCACTCTTGGCCATTGCAGAAGCTCGAGCTCAGAGCTTGAAGATTGTAGCTAGTTCGTTAGCTTCTAAGGATGGCAAAAATGCAGCAGCATTGAGTGTTGCCGAACAATATGTTCGTGCTTTCAATAAATTGGCTAAAACTAACAATACACTGATTCTACCTAGTAACGCTGGTGATGTTCCTAGTCTGGTTGCCCAAGTAATTACTTGATAAATACATATTATAATGTATACGTAACACTGTATATCTTACTTAAACTTATTGTACTTTGCAGGCTATGACAATTTACAAGCAAGTTTTACCTCAGAGTGAAAGTTTTTCTGATGAAATACCACCATCTACAAATACTGAAACGCGAAGTAAAGTTCCTTTATCCATCGAATCCTCTGATGACGTCTACGAATACTTTAGCGACAAAGAAGAAGCCGATAAACACAGAAAAATCGACAAATAAGACCCAAAAATATTAGATAAATGTTTTGTTATTAATAAACATTAACTTTATAAGGCCGTATTACTATTGAATCTATCTCCCAGTAAACTATTGGATATAAATGCGAATATCTATAAAAGACCAAATTTATTGATTCCTATGTGAAACAGGTTTCTCCTAATTAATAATCCCTTGTTAACCTATGTAATAATCAGTAACATCCCTACATATATCCATCCCCCCATTTATTTATATCCGTACCGAATAATTTAAGGCGCCACCTTTTTGTCATTCGTCATTTTGTTACTTATATCCTCAGATTGGTTAATTCAGGACTTTTTTAAAGGTTTTAAGGAGGAAATATTTTTCATTTCCGAAAGACAAAATCATTGCTCGAGTATGGGTCAGGGCATGTGGTATTAAGAATATAAACAGTAAGCATGGTAAGTCCATTTACATTCAACTCGTTGAGTTCAATGGACGCAATAGATGTCACGAATATATGACATTATCCCATGACTTTATGATAGTTCAATTCAATACTTATAAAATTGAAGACAATAAAAGATAATAACGCGATTATATTTACAGCAAGGGTGTGCTCGGATCATTCTTTACCAAGTTTTTTCATATTATCTATGATGTACAGACTACTGTACTATTGCCCTATAAAGGCAAGGACATTAAAGCCAGATGCTGTACCGACTGAAAGTCTGCAGCCTGCAATATCGTCCAGTATACCAAGCAGGAGCCTAATCAAATCGAATTTTTGTATATTGCCACAATAAAAAAAGAAAAGATTTAGAAAAACCGAACTTTTTAAGATTGACGTTGGAAAAACAAATTATTCGCCAAGACGAGAATTCAGCAAAAAAAGAGAAAAATTCGAATGAAAGGTATAATTAAAATTATGCCATTTTCACAGGACACCTGAGGATTATCAAGCAGAGATTAATGAACTGAAGGATAAACTTGAACCGGCGAAAAAAATTATTCATATTTATCAAACAGAAAAGATAAAATCTTGAAAACATTGTTATTGACATGTATACAAAAACCGGACTGAAAAGGAATAATAGGCGTGATCAGGCGAAGGTAGTTTACAATGATTCTTCAAACCAAAGTTATGGAGGAGATAAAAACGAAAAAAAAATGTAATTTAATCCCTCATACCATAAAAGCGGTACAAGACTTATGAAACAATAAAAACTTGTTCTAATCTTATTGTCAGTCTAAAACATCCAATGAATTCATTAATATTCTAAAGTATTGTTAATAAAATACTTTTAAACATATTCGGCGCGATAAATTGTAAGTGCTTGCGATTTTTTTCTAAAGGCATTATATTCATTAATCTATGTAATTGGCTGAAAAAGAAATCTATTTTTGGGAATTTATTTGATTTACTGAATCGAGCTATTAAAAAATGAGTTTGATAACTTTATTAGGCATATTAAAAAGTACAAAAAATAATTTTTTAATTATTAAAGTTTACAAAATGGTGGATTTACAGCAGCGTGAACGATGCAGCCGATTTGGCAAGGTGGTCCGCGGCTAGTACCATAAGTGCCGTAATTTTTGGTCTAGAACAAAAAGCAATTTAAAAAATGTTCTTTACTTCAATACCTAGAGGACTGCGTAGCCATTTTTGATAAAATGGCGGTTTAAAAAAAATCCATTTTTTCACAAAAAAAGTCTAGTAAATGCAGCTGTAAATCAAAACAATTTTAACTTATCAAAAAAATGGTTGTATTTCTGTAGGACATTAAATATTTTACATACTGTTAAAACTTGGAGTAAACCGATTAAAAATTGTTTGAGTTCTAGTGTTGGCCAACTTTAAACCTGCTGCTTTGAGAAAAACTTGTTTAAAGTTTTGAATGTTGATATTTTTCACTATGAGGCACTTGGCGCGCGAGCTTATAACTTTGGCAGAACATTTTTTATTGCTATAAAACCACTTGCACTTTATTTGAAGAACCTGAAGTGTATTTTAAACGGACAAAAAAACGATTTTTTGAGAATTTTACATAGGTGTTACTCCTTAAGGCTGCTGTTCAGCTGTTCTATGTTTGCACACGTGCAAGAAATGATGACGTCAAAAGCGAGGAAACTAATTTTCCATTTTTCTCAGTCATTTCTTAATGTTTTATCAAAATCTTTGACGAGTCAGCTCCGTCATACGATATGGCTGGCGACTCTTCTCGATTTAAGTGCGAAAAATGATTAAATTTCGAGAAAATTGTACGTAAAGGAATTGTGCATATCTAACCTCGCTGTTAGCACGAAAACGTCTTAAAGACGGTATTTGGACGTCTTCAACTGATTTCTAACATCAAAATTTCACATCAAATTTTTATGAGGTTTTCTACTTAAAATACTCAAAACAGCTTATGTGTTGCATAGAAGGAAGACCCCAACTTCTTTATTGATACCGAAAACTACACCTTTGCTTCGTAGATCTATAGTAACCATATTTGCTGCAATATTACCGTGTTTTTTATATTTTATTGCCGCATAGGTCTTGTTCAAGACGAATTATAGGTCACTAAATTCTGACATCTTTTAAAAGATGTCTTCAGGTTGTCGTGTTTAAGACGACTTTTTGACACGTATGCTAACAGAATAGCTATGTACTTATTATTATGCGAAACCATCTAATGATAAATTGAAAAAGTTATCATATAGGTGAATTTTTGTTTACCGATACACTTCATCCCGTAAACATTCGTCTTTGATTTACGGCATTTTTAAATAAATCTCTTCAATTTTCATCGGTATGTTCTAAAATTAACTGTTAGTAATGCAGAGGTATGGTTGGCTATAAAGGTCTGGCTATTAAATAACGAGACTGCTGATGAAAAAGAGTTTTATTTTAAAAATTATTCTACAATCGAATGATCTCCTTCAATGTACTCCCCTTCCCTAGCCACACACCGTTCCATTCGTTTTTTCCATTGGACAAAGCAATGCTGGAAGTCTTCTTTTGTAAGAGCATTTAGGAGCCCCGCCGATTTTCGCTTCACCTCTTCGATCGACTCGAACCGGGTTCCTTTTAAGGCAGACTTGATCATCGGAAAGAGGAAAAAGTCACAGGGTGCTAAATCGGGTGAGTACGGCGCGTGTTCGAGCACTGGAGTGCCTGTAGCGGCTAAATAACGCTTCACAGACAGCGCGTTATGGGCAGGTGCGTTGCCGTGATGCAAAATCCACGACTTGTTTTTCCACAACTCCGGCCGTTTCTTACGAACTCTCTCTCGCAGTGTTGCCAAAACTTTCAAATAGTAAGTTTGGTTTACAGTTTGACCCTCTGGAACCCATTCAGTCATCACGATGCCGTTGATGTCGAAAAAAACGATTAGCATGGCTTTAAATTTTGATTTCGACATCCTTGCTTTTTTCATTCTTGGCGATGAAGGAGTTTTCCAATGCAAGGATTGCCGCTTAGTTTCAACATCGTATTGGAATATCCAAGTTTCATCGCAAGTGATGATGTTTTCCATCAATTCAGGCTCTTCGTCTAATCTCTCAAGAACGTCTGAGCAGATCTGTTGACGGACGAACTTTAGGTCAGGGGTCAAATTTTTTGGGACCAACTTCGCACAGACTTTGTTCATGTTCAATTCGTCGTGTAAAATTTTTCTGACAGTTTCTTTATCGGCGTTTACAATCTCACCAATCATCCGAATGCTCATACGACGATCTCCGCGCACAATTTGATCGATTTTGGTCACTGTTTGCGGCGTTGAAACAGAGGCAGGTCGACCTGGACGTTGGTCATCGTCGGTGCTCTCTCGGCCTTCAGAAAACCGTTTATACCACTCGAAAACACGCGCACGAGACAGAGAATTCTCACCATAGGCCTCTTTCAACAACTTATAGCATTCAGTCGGAGTTTTTTTTAATTTAACGAGAAATTTTACATTGATCCGTTGTTCGTGTTTTGCGTCACACATTGTTATCGGCACGAGAACAAAACACGTTTGTTTCTAACCTTTACAGAACAAATACTACTACAGCGACAAAAACGTGTTTTCATACTGGAATCTGGAATAGTAGACACTTCCAACTATCCAACACTGCATTTGTTTCCCCCCAAACCCCTCTAGGACGCCTTCTGCGAGCGCAGTCTCGTTATATAATAGCCAGACCTATCTCACTTAACACATTAAAGGCGGGAGTCGTAGTACTACAATTTATATCGACTGTAACTTAAAGGCGGGAGGCTAAATTTTTGGCTAAATTGGCTAAATTTTTTTATGATTACACAAAATATCGCCCGCTGTAAGACAAAAAACGAGACGGGGCGGTCGCCGCGTTACCTAGCATACTTTCGTCAAGATCCCCCGCCTTTAATGTGTTAATTACATGCAAGTAGACAGGGACACAACGATACTTGTACTTAGTGCCAGTGAATTTAGGAACGTGCTAAATATTCCTAGCAGTTCGTATGTGACGTCCTCGTCGCCATTATCGATTCGCGGCAGATTCTACTGCGTGAATCTGGGGAAGTGGGTTCGTTAGCCACCAAAACTCTGATGAGCACTCTAACGATGTTCAATTCTCCGGATTGGATTTCAGTTGCGATGAAGATATTTATTGTTAAATGTTAATAAAAGGTTTCAGAAATAATAATGCTGGTGCTACTGGAGAGCACTATAACTAACTTTATTCATTTCTGGTTATAATATGATTATTCTAACTCAAGCTACTTTACTGAATAATTGATTCTAAGGTACGGTTTGACATGAACCCTTCAAGATCAGAAATCGAACTGGCTTAACTGATCTTAAAGGTTACAATACTCCCGGTTTCTCATACATTCATACACACTACATATATATACATATAAAGACATATATACATTTTGCGATCCCATCACCTTCATGAAGGGAGGCTGCGTCGCACCTCAATCCTCGGTCCCAGGGTCTTGAGTCTTGTTCTTTCTGACAAAAAACCCATGTATACTCCTGTTCCTGATTAATTTGGAAAGCGCGTGGACAACGTCGTTGCTCGACTCGAACATTCCTTTAGCCTGGCGATCTTTTTAAATGGTGGTCTGTTGTCAGGAATGTAGGTTTTTCAAAACTCTAGATGTTTTAAGCCTCTGGCGGATATGTGGCTCGGATAATATATTACCTTGAATGTCTGCCGAAATAACAATAAACAAATGGCCTATGCCTGCGCTGTTCTCTATCTATTGTCTATGCACGTGTGTCGGCTAAGAGACTTTCTCCAAATTATTATATTATTATATTCTCCAAATTAGGGTATATCTATTTCATCTAGCTAATGGTGATGATTTATACATCTGAAAGTATTGGAGTCTGATTTTCAAGGAAAATTGTGCCTCTATCTTAATTTTGTATTTAAACTTGCCGCTAGATCGAGATGGTGTTATTTGTCGCCAGGTCGAACATATCACCTAAGTTTTAGCCACTGATATACATATCAGTGGATTGAACGAATTCGTTCTGGTGGCGCTATCTAGCGACGCAAACCGATACCCAGATGGTAAATCTCGACGCAGTTCCTGATATCAACGGCAGAGTACGCAAAATAATTGTACGTATACAAGTAAGCGACAGAAATAAACTATTCTCACTCCGTGTGCATAACCTTGTACAGTTGTGGATGCATCTTGTTGAGTAAAACTTGTCCAAGTTTGGCTACACTAATGTGCGATCTAGCAGAAGAGATTCAGAAGAGACTAGAGAGCCGAAGTGCATAGAGGACAGTGCATATTATGCGGCCAGGTCGTTGCATCTGGTCGTGCATCCTGGTGCTCGTCCAGGCAGCGATGACGAACTCACGTACGTCCTGGCGATTGAACGCCGACAAAGTTATTCGCTCGAACGACCTCGACGAAGATCCCATCCTCGACATCCTCGCGAGCAGCGTCGGCTTGGCCAACGGTCAGGGCTGGAGCAAATCTGCTACTCAGGAGAAGCTTCTTCAGGAGAAAGTGCAGCTCTTCTGTGCGGAATGCGAGTCATTTTCTGGCACCCCTGATCGGTGAGCGAGAACAGCTTAATTCATTCTGTTCTCCGCTCAATTTGATGTTTCATTCATTTTTGCTGTATCCTCACTCTTGATATTCGTCTTTGCATCTTGTTCTCCCATGGTTTTGTATCCATTCTATTGTTTGAGCTATTGCATTCATCCACTGTCAGCTACAGGAATTGCATCCTCCTTCCTCTTAATGCAACAAGCCATATTTTTGTGTAACAATATAAGTCATACAATGATCTCACCTCTGTAATGAGCATTCTTTGCATTTCTCATTGCTTTTAATACTCTGCTGAGTGTCAGATTAAATATCGTTCTGCCTAACAAAGGATGGTATTATCTTATAGAGGTGTTACCTTGAATTTATTATTACGCAATATTCGTGCTGTCGCACGTAACGATAACAATTTATCAATCACTTTACTTTGACTTGACTTTATCAATCTTCATAACTAAGTAAATACTATATATCGCAGATCCAATGATGGCATAGCAATGCACGCTGTATCAAAAGATAATCCTCAACAAAGAAAAAACATTGACGAACTTTTTAAATCAAAGACTGTTCGACGAAAGGATCTGTCGAAAAATTCACTTTCTGTTTTTTCCCTTAGTTTAGTGTTTGTCTGTGAAAAAGTCCTAACTTTCATCCCATTGTCAGAGGACTCGCAGCGTCCTACGACCTGATGGAATCATCGAACCTGACGGAATCAACGGCATCATCGTCGTCGTCCTTGTCGTTATCAGCCAACTGCGCGACGGTTGTGCAGCACTGCGAGGATGTTGTACTCGACTGCGGTAAACCCGTCAACTTTACTTATTACGACAACCTGGTCGGTGTTGCGAATCGAAATCTACATCCGCCAGTACCGGAACCTAACGTCGCCCTAATGTTCAGAAAGAAGGGAGCCAAGATCGTTGACGTCGATGTCGACCTGTTGGAGCGCCGTTTGAAAAAAGCGAAACGCGAGGTAAAATTACTTTTCTATACAACGATGCAAAATTAATCTGTTCAAATAAATAATTGACATTAAAACTCTAATCCTTCTGTCGTCAGAAACCAAAATCTGTTCAACTCTACAATCAAATTGGTAACTTCTGGCGAATAAAAGGCAACGCTCAAAGATCGATCGAATGCTTTAGAAGAGCATTGGCGGTATCCCCACATAATGCAGAAGTACTTTTAAACCTTGCAAGGGTTCTTCTAGTACTACAGTACCTGGACGACGCGACGTATCTGGCACGACGATCACTGGAGTTACAGCCTCCTGATCGCAATGCCTGGGAACAATATCTAACACTTGGACAGATATTCAAGGTTCGTACAATGTCTTAAACACACTAAAAATAATTCAATTAAAAAAATACTAAACGATAACAAACATTGATTATAGGCATATGGCCATTTTCAAGAAGCCGCAGTTCACCTACGCCATGCGTTAGAACTCAAACCGGATTTATCGGACGCAGCCGAAGCTCTTAAAGAGGTCGAATCTCTTCCAACTGCCAGTATACACATCTACACTCTACTTATCATAGTCTGCTTGGTACGTAACGCACCAAGATCAATCTTATCGTTATAATAACTTCTGTCATTACATTACAATTATCTAACAGGTGCTAGGCGTCTTGTTAGTTGTACTCAGCAGCGTAGAATGCGAAGAGGATTCAACTCTCTCCTCGGAGCAACAAGCCCAAAGACCGTCGCAGCGTCACTTCAATCGTGCCATGGCTATGCGAAGTCTGCGACTCAATGTATCTCGTGGTACGAAGCGTTGCTGATGCTCCAAGTGTCACCCTAGACAAGATCATCTTGACATATTTAATCCGGGCGTTCTCCCGTGCAACTGTGATAGAATGGATATCCTCTTTGGCAGTCGGGTCATCGACTTATCATCTGCACGTATCACAAGTGTAATTTACACCTTCGATCCCATACGAATAGACTCCATTGTACGCTGAGGACAGATTATGATCCAGATAAAATGAGGCCCCAATAGGATAGCAACGAATTCAAAGTTCTTGGAAGAGTCTTTGTCGTTTCTGGAAAAATGACAAATGATGAAGGGCGACTCGGTTTTGAGTCGCTCTTACAGCCCACCTCCCACCCCCCAACACACACAGTTCCACTTTTCGGTATCACAGAAAGAAAGAAAAGAAGGAAATCAAGGAAATATTTATATTATTTTTTTTTCCCACCTCAGTAAGGAGAATCACTGCAAGTGCAGTTGCTGTTTCTTATACAGACGTTTTCGATCTGACGATCGTCTCAACTAAGCCTGCCATAAGTTATTACTAACTATTCGGTTTATTATATTGACGACATAAATATACAATATAATAATAGAGAATATAACAATCTAGTGATACTCTAGGCTAGGAATCCCGGCCGGAACCGGACATAACACCGTACGGTTAATTCAGTGGCGATTTAACGAAAAAAAAAAATTAAATCGGGTCAATGGCGATTTTCTTTTTTTTTTCTTTTATATTTGATTTCGTTGTACTCTCCTGAGAGCAAGGAATTTCAAGGGTTTTTTTTTTTAAATACGATGCTTGACAGATGAAATCATCGGATTTTTATGTGACTTAATTTTTAATCGACTAACGAAATTTTGGGCCTTTAATAGTTTTAATTAATTTTTTTTCTTTTAACGTTATTAAATAAAAATTAATTCTACATCTGCGGATGCTGGGCTGGTACCGCATGCGTGTGATACGTTCATACTTAAATTTCAACTCCTGTAAATCCATCTAGATTAAAGTGTTTTTTTTTTTAACTATTTTCTTATACGATACAAGTGCAGTGCCATATGGGTATACGTAAATTATACATCTCTAAGTATAATTTTTTTTTTTAATTGCATGGTTATGAAATAGTCCTATTGTCTGTTATTTTACACCCCTAACTCCTTACACACTATTCCAATTGGATTGGGAAAGGAAGTTAAGCAAGAAGGTGGGATACAACGAACAGCTAACGGGATGAAGGAATGAAACAAAAGAGATTCTTAATTAAAATCTATTCAATATTTGTCATATCTTCTTCGCCACCCTATATGGTATAGCATCTTGACATATTATTTTGCAATTAATTTTAATAACCGGTTCCGGTAGGCGCTCGCAAAAACTTTCAAAGAAAATATACATTATGGAATGGAATCTTTGAATCTCCTGTATAATCTAAGCCTTATTATCCTAAGTAACGAGGATACCTTAAGTTCACTGAGGACACGACACGCGTGACCTTATTAATTAGTTTAATTATTTATTCGGTCAAAAGCCCTCCCTCCCTTCCGTCTTCACTTCTACTTCTCTTTTACTCGTTCAGTAATGTACAACGCGCACCGCGAACGTTTCGGCATAAAGTTTACTTGATACAAACGTCGGGATATATACTTCAACTTGTAAAACGTATATCACTGTGATACGTAAAACGTAATGCAATAAACTTTGAAGTTTTCCTAACGAATAAACAACGCAAAGACGGTTGTCGCACTCGCACAGCGAATGCGATCACAACTTGAGTCGCTTTCACAATTAACAAATAGGTCCAAAATTGTCAAAGTATTCCAAAAGTATCTAGTGGTTCTTTGGATTTTTTTTCTCTTTCCTTTTCATCTCACCGAATCGTTCGCCACGCGATTTCTTCTTGTGTTTTCTTTTACTTTTTTTTTTAAATATATATACGCCTTTTGTTTTTTTGTTACGCTAAGCCCTAAACTGGTTTTTCAATAGTTTCGAACGTTGCAACTTAAGCTAAGAAATCTGCTTCGTGTCGAATCCCAAAGAGCTTAGAAAAAGTACTTTGACTTTTTTTGAATGTTTTAGGCCAAACTGAGGAATCTACGGGCTTCCTCGGGATTTCGTGTAGTTATTTACAGACGTCGAAAGCCGGCCTAGCATTGTTAGGAATTCTTCAAGTCAACGAAGAAATTGATATTAATATGTCGATATCAATTATTTAAATTCAGTTCAAGAACAGCAACGAGGACCCTCACGTGGGATATCTTTAAAAAATACTGATTCTGGGAATTGGGCTGTGTTGCGCGACTGACTAATTGAAAATACATTAATAATGGTATCTGAATCTGAATACTTAATAAAAGAAGACAAATAACGATTCACAAAAGCTTCTCGTATGTTTAAAGTAAACACCCGTTAAATTGTCTCTCTGTTGCAGATCAGTTTACAGCTGAGTAATCTATAAGAGAAAGCTAAACAGTAGAAGTCTACTGGAGCGTATCGAGTATCTTCCTTTTGAAAGTATTCAATTCATTCAACGAATCATTTCGCCATTTTTTAATTCTGATGACGTAATGAGTTCATGGAAAAGTATTTGCACAGACGCGATACTAATCCTGAATGCTATATTATTCCACGATCGTGGGATATTCTTAGGAATAATTATGATAGAATGAATAACAAAACGGTTTTTACACCGCAGCCTTCAACAGTTCTATCTCCAGACAAAAAAATGGAGATCATTGCATATGTAACATATATCTCCAAGTCACGCGCCTCCCTATTTGTTAGTATATTATATTGTATTATTATTTCATACCGTACTTCTCGACGTTCCTGGGTCCTCCTTGGTGTTCGACGTTCTGAAGGATATTACTATACGTCGTATGCACGAGGATGGGAATAAGGATCCTAATCTAGTCAAGCCAATGCAAACTGTTGCGAGGTTGTGTGGTTTAGAACTGTACCCAGCTAGCGTTAGATGATGGGGTCTGTTGCTGTTGTTGTTGCTGTTGCTGAGATGCACTCGCGAATTCACCCCATTCGGAACCCGGCTGACCAGTGGCACTTGGTGCTGGTTGAGCAGGCCTATGTGCTGGAGATGATGTTGGTGTTCGAGCTGGAGGTGGTGCAATTTTGACACCTCCTGGCGGTGGAGGTAAACCAAGGCCTGCTGAATTTGCTCGTGGCTTGGCCTTCTGAGAAACTTCACTGCCATCTTTCTTCTGTAGAGAGGGAAAAAGGGATTGGTATTAATTTTAAGTAGATTTTTAATTAATAGTTTTGTAGTTTTGAAAAGAGGCAAGGATTACCGTTATTTTCATATTGATCTTTATGGTCTCGCCTTCCTTAAATCGAAGGTCGAGTTCTTGTTTTGGTCGTTCTTTTTCTTTTTCAATCTGATCACGGTTCTTTAACCATTTGAAGTGATCTTGCAGTGCTACATTAAGATCAAAACTGTCAGATCGGTCAAGGAATCCAACTCCGATAAAGGCTGATCGCCCATTGTCATCCTGGATACGTAGAACGAAGTACCTTGAGGAATCAGTAACAGGTTCTACAGCAATTCCAGGATACTGCTCGATGGGGCATTTTGCAAATAGATCCCCGCTGACCTTATCTTCTAGTTTTAAAGTGATTGCATCACCTTGAGAAACTAAACGCATACGTCCTGTCCAAGATGGTTCTTGTAAATTCCAGTCTGCTGCACTGCAAGTAAGAGAAAGTATAGTACTAAGTAAGAATCACAACTTCCTGCAACAGTGATAATCGTAACTGGTTTTGTTTCTATACTTCCCTTGATAATAAAGACTATAGCTACATTTTACTTAATTTAAATTTATAGCCAAACAATAATCATATGAGAAAGTGATATATAAATATTGATAATAAACCATGTGGAAATGTTTTAAATCTAAGCAATGCATAATTAATATTATAATACCAGTGAATCCTTCAAAACTTTGTGTGAGATTTTCACCCAAATATTGTCGATAAGAACCCACTGATAACAACGATAAATTTCTTTCATTTCATCCGCGTAAAAATTTCTATTTGGTGACATTGCGACGTGTTATTAAAAAAAAAAAGCATAAATGTTAAGGAACCAGAAAAAATATGATAAATTGAACAACAAAGTAAATATAAATACGATAATTTGGTTGAACCGGTTTTTTTGTTTGAAATCATTAATTGTTACATGGCAGAAACGTGTAGCAATATTGACAGATCGCATATTTTATTTCCTTACCGATAACCTCGATTGGTAGTCCTCGGTGGAATTTTGAAAACAAACACCTCAGACTTGACGAGCAAAACGCTCTCGTAACTTTCCATATTTTCGAAATCTACGGAGCCTCTACGAGTGAAGTTGAATAAAACACGAGCTAAAAGCTTTGACAACTAAGCAGCGTTTTTGTGTGACAACGTTTACGTGACAAGTTCGATATACACGCCGTGAGTCTGATTATTTTATCTACAGTCACGCCTTCTACGCCCACGTAACATTTCGAGCTGCCATGAGTCCAACAGACAAGATGGCATACTCGATGGAATTCTGATAGTGGCCTTAAACAGTTCAATAGAAAAGCATCCTACATATTATTGAACTTATATGTTTTGATAATGACAACTAACTTGATGAAATTAACCAAAATTCGTTTCTCTGTAATTTAAAAAATTCTTAAAATCGAGAAACATATATTTTCAAGAGTGGAATTAAATAAAAGATTTGAGTGTGACAATAGTGTGATATTTAACAGTTTGTACAAACAAAATCATATACATTTTGTGTTTACAGGTAGTTCAAAGATCTTGATGTTTGTGTAACTTTACTAACCATAAGGAGAGGAAGTTTAAGAGTCCCTCAAACTTACCATCCTTTTGGTTAATTAATTAATTTATTAAATAAATACATCTCGCAGGAAGAGAGACAAGTTTGTAACAAAATGTGACGGATCTTTTACCAATTACACGTCATTGTTGTTTTTCTTTTTACAATCCATAAAGATTTGCCCTGTTTTGTCATTCGGTTTGTTGTTTCTTCTTGACGAGTTCCACCAGTTGGCGATATCGGGCTTGGCATTCTTCCTAAAAAATAAAATAAATCAGTGGTATCAGAACTATGAAGTTTGTTAATAGAAATGTTATTGAGATTATTTACTTTCGTTTTTCCTTCCACACAACTAGCTATTTTTTCCCATCTATCTAAGGACATTCCCTTAGGATTTTTTGTTAAGGCGGCTTCCAAAGCACGCTGTTGTTCTTGGCTCCAGTCTGAGACTGCATCCGTAACTTCAGCTCGAGTTTTGACTTTTTTGGGTTGTTCATCGAGTCCTACTTCTGTTTCAGTAGACTGACCAGGCTTCAGACCTTCATCTTTTACCTGAGAATAGAAGAAGAAAGTAATTTAAAAATTGACTCAATCGGAACAGAACGACTTTAGTACCTTTTTGGCCATGTGTGTCACTTCTGCAACTGTTCGATTCATTGCATCTGCAATTTTTTCCCAGCGATCTGAAGTACCACCAGGATATTTTTTAACTAGTTTTATTAATTCAGCTATATCATCATCTGTCCAAAGACCACCACTGATACGTGGTTTCTGTGGAACCACATCATTCACCAATGGAACTTGTTCACGTTTACTACTGGTGTCTCCAGTACCGCTACGTTCCTGTGGAGTAAAGCCTGCGCCTCTTCGTCTTCTAGGACCACGAGGTACCGGCTCCACTTCCGGTTCTGTGTTTTCTTGTGCGCTGTATATTTCAACAATTACAAAAATATAGTTTATACCGATCGCGGATTAATAATCTCCGTACTTACCGTGCTGCCTCTTCCTCGAGGAGTTTTTTCTGTCTTTTACGCTCCTCGAGCATCTCGCTAATGGCACGAATAGCCGAAGGCACGCCGATGATCGCAGAAAATGTCCATCTTGGCAGCTGGAAAGGCAGCGTATCCGACACACTCGGGGTCGGTATCCTCTCTAAGATCTCTGCCAGATCTGGAACGTCCATTTTGCCCTTTCTATTCTTTTTCTGCATTTTCTGCAGCTTACTACCTAAGACCTGCTCCTGCAGAAAGCACGTTTCCGGTCAGCCACCGTGGCTTCAATCCGTTTCACTAAACTATGTTCTCTTGGAGAATTAACAAAATATCGATACGGAACATAAAATTCAAATAATGTGAGCGAAGCAAATAAGTGTCGTGATATCAAGACTTTGGTATTCATGTTTAATATTTCTGTTGCGTATTCGCAGAATTTACTTACGTAAGTGTATCTTTTCTCGAAGTACGCTGCCCATGCTACAAGATACTGTCCGATTGTTATTACAATAAATAGAATGATGCTCATTTCGAGCAGTCCCATTTTACGGACATGACGATAATAGTATACAGCTGAACGCCAATTAGGTAAACCGTTCACTAAAACATTGTCGTATCGTTCACGCTTTCCCGGATCCTTTAGAATGTCGTAAACTGCAACCAACTAAATATTTAACGATATTACGTCACGGTAAAAAAAATTCATTACGCACAAAAATCGGTAAAATTCCAAAAACATATATTTTACGATTTCGTAATATTCGAAATTATTATAATTTCTTATAATTCTTACGTTTCGGAATTGTATCTCTGCATCTGCAGCTGAATTCTTATCAGGATGTAGCTGTAGAGAAAGGCGTCTGAAGGCTTTTTTAATATCAGATGCATTTGCAGCCTGAAAAAAGGAAATATTTTTCATATAAAAATCAAATAAACAACCGAATTTTCATTCAACACGATATAATGCTACAATCACGCTACAAAATTTATAAATATTAGAACTACACTATTATTATAAAAAGTAATTAACAGTTACAGACGAAAGAAAAGTAACAAAAACATAATAAATATACAAAAGCCATAACAGCAAAATAAATTCCAAACATTTTTAACAAACCAATAATTAATAATTATGTATACAAAGCTCCAAAATGTTGCCATATTTTATTCATACCTGCGGGACGCCCAGTAATTCGTAGAAATTCTGATTAACCTCCTCGACGACGTCGAAAACCTCGAGCTCATCGTTATCCCAAGCAAGGGCCGTGCCCAGGAGATGGCAGATGGCAAATATTGTAAGGAACACCAGTCGCATTTTGTACATCACTGATTAAATCGACACGCAACAATCTCTTTCTTCCACTTTTCACACCAACAGATTTCTCAGGGCCACCTCAGCATCCTCCGCAAAAAAGCACCACGGAAAATCGCTGTTAACCTGAGGTTAGAATTCCCGGTGCCACATCGCCGTCTGCTGTCAGAACGTCGCGCGCTCGCGCTCTTTTTTGGCAAACATGTGGCGACGGCTATGGCGTTGCCGATACACTGAACTCATATCTTTGAGTCGATAAATTACTTTGAAAAAAAATGGTTAACATTCTTATCCTTCACTGGTCTAGTCGTTATTACTCCGAAGATACTAAACATCAGAGGTTAGAAACTGTATTGCCGTATACGATCCTTGGGTAAAACAGATATGAAGTTTTCTGTATTCTCAGGACTCGCTGCTTACCAGAAGGCTGATAAAAGTGAATTCTCTCACCGTTATAACGTTTACTCAGATTCATTGCTCGCAAATTTTTTGTTTTTGAATGTGACTAATTAAACTGTGGATATTCAAATTAATCAGTGGGATTACTGAGTAGGTTAAGTTGTTTGCAATATTCGTTCTACAAGGAATTCGGGGGAACTAAAAGGTTTTATCATTATGTCAGTGTATAAATGTAGTCGATATTTAGCACGCAGAGGAATTCCCATAGCGCAGAATCCTTCGTCTAAATCGTCAAGATGTCCGTAGCGGATCTATACACGGTATTTGCTAGTTGCGTTCAGTTAAATTGGTTCAATAAATAATCGAGAAATTATTGCGTTCTTCTTAGTACTCCAGTGAGACCAGTATCCAGTATGGATACATTATTTTTTGATTTTGGATTTCGGCAACTCTTACGCAAACCATAATTTCTTGGCTGGCATCTTACAACAGTCTGTCTATTTCGAATAGAGGTTTTTTTTTAAATAAAAAATGCCTACATTTTGTCAATGGGAGACTCGAGCAGTGACAGTGATAAAAATAAATCTTTATAATAAAATAGTGACAGTTTGATTTCCCGTAAGTCTCTATATTTCGGTGTAAATGTGGAATTAATTTTGCGGAAAAATGTTTCCCGCTCCGGGATGTTGGGAATTGATAAAGAAATATTCGTACGTTCGTTATCGATATTTATCCGGTTGGATTTGTTTCGAAAACTCCGTTAAATTTTCAAAATAAATTATTGTTCAGTGTCTTTTATATATGCAGAGAGGGGTGTAAAGAGCGTGAGCTTAGGTGAAGATTATTTGGGAGTGAAAAAAACACGGCGGCAGATCTGGAAATGGTAAGAACACTGGATGCTGCATTGAATTTTGTTCTCTAGATTTTTCATTTTCGAAAATGAATTAATTTCAATTTGGAACGTGAGACGAAAACTCTACTGCAAGTGGAAGAGTCTCTGTCTGGCGGACCGATCAATACTTACCAGAAGCGGAGAGACGGAGCTCAAGAAAATTTGAGAAATTAATTGGATCAACTTGTCGTTCGAAAATTTCGTAAAACATTTAAATACTATAATTTTTCACAATTTTGTTGAGTATGTTGTATTACAAAAAAACTGCTGCACTTTTGTTATTAGAAGATGGCGTCGAGGCACACGGGATAATATTTTCGTAGAACTGTTGACGTTATATATCTTATTGTGAAAATATCTATCGTATTAAGAATTTTGATTTTTTACAAGAGATTTTTGCAAATTCCAGGTCGCCGCGAAAGTCTGTAACGGAGGGCACGTGTAAGTTTGTCATGTAAATAATTTTAATGTTTCTTTGCAAACATATAATTAGGATAGAATTATGTTTAGTAATTGTAGTATAATTTCATACGATACTGTTAAGTCTATGTATTTATTTCTAATGACTCCATATTATATTTGTCAGTAGTTATAGAAATAGATTAGAATAGTTGTATTTATCATAATCAATAAAATAAATATTACAGGTATTTTTTTCGTAAAAATCTCTTGTTTCAATTATTTTTTTCTAACCATCCACAAATACCATTCTAATCCCATTACTCCTGTTTCAGTTACGACAAATTATCCTCTTACGTCACTCTTCATCGTATTATTGAATGGCGCGAATTAAAAATAAAAGAAAGAAAAAAATTTGAGATTTCCGAGTAAAACGGTGTTTAGTGAACGATGGAAATCATACCGAGTAGAACCCTATTATTTCTCCTACTCCAACATTGCATCTGAATCTTTATACTGCACGTTGCAAATAAAATATATTGTTAAAACTTGTAGACTAGTGTCCAAGGAAAAACTTTATTATAATATTTATTTTTACTTGCAGATGCTCACCACCAAAAGAGTGTTGTTCTCTCGGATGCTGCTATTTATATTTACAGATGGGAACCCCTGTTTCCGAAATGATTACATTCCTAGTCTGGACCTATTGGTACCTATGGTCAGTATTAGATTTCTTATATTAAACAAATATTTTTTTATACATTGTAGAATATTATTGTAAATAATCATTTATTAATTAACCAATTAAACAGGGCTGCAGTCCTTATTGGTTTGGTCGTCGCTGCAGGCTGTGGCTGTTGGCTATGGAGACGTTGTAGAAGAAATGCTACAGAAGAAAGACATCAGTCAGACATGGCCTCTGCAGGATCCTGCTATCCACCTCCACATTATAGCCGGTGCAGTTCATTCTTGCAGACACTTCCACCCCCCTATAACGAGGTCGTATTCAATATTTTGATAAAACCTGGTATACAAAATTTATAAATTAACCATCCTCCATTTGTACTTCAGGTCACAGCTAAACCGGACCTTTACCCTTTGGTAATTGGCTACGACGAAGGAATTGGCAAAAGGACATCCGGTTTTGTCATGCGTTACTTCCGTTCACTGTCTCACGCAAGCACCCTAGACTCTTTGAGCTCCAGTTTCATGTGCAACGTCGTCAATGAGGCTAACACAATAATACCTCCGCCATATTCCTGCAACGACAGTGTCGATGAGCTTTCCGAAAGACCCGATAATTTAAATGGCGGTTCAATAACATCTTTAACGAATCATAGAACGACCTCAGATATTTCCAGTCTTGCCGCACAATCGCCATGCTCTCCTCCAAGAGCTACAAGCCCCACGATAGAGGTAAAAATATATAAATGAAAAACATCAATCTGTACTGTAATTCAATTTAATATTTGTATGTACTTTTTCATTTTACAGCTACGTGAATTGTTGGACAAAATCCAACAGTTCCCTCAGAACAGACTGCAAGTGCTCTACTCGTTAAATAGCAACGCTGCAAGTCAGCAGCCCTTAAGTCCTGAAGAGCCATCCTTCAGGAGCCGAAGGACACGTGGCAAGATGTATATGCCTCTTGGCTTGCCAATTTCATCAAGAAACAAACCAAGGAGGTGGCTGTCTAGGTCAGCACCGACAACTCCATCCGGAACAACTACACCACCAACTCTGTTACCAGGACAGAGTCGAAGACCCTCCGAGACCGAGGCTTGTAATCAGCAAGTGGTGCCATTGCTATCAGAGCAGGATGAGACCGAAAATGTGTGTCCTTTGTTATCGGAGCAGGATGAGGAGGCACATACATGACGCGGTGAATGAAGTGGAATTTCTATTCAGAAAGGTAATAAAAGAGTATCCAATCTTAGAGTGATCAGGAAACTCTAGAATCTTTAAGTCCTGAGTCGACTAGATGATAACGAGAATGCGGAGTGATTGATTTTCTTTTTTTTTTTAATTCTTCATGATTGGAATCTTAACTTGAGGCTCCGAAACGAATGAGTGGATTTAATATAGATTGACCTATGTGCGTTTTATGATTGTCATCTGACAGACAAGGTCAATATAATATAGCAAATATTATCAGGAAATAATGATTAACAAGTATTGTGTATTGATAATAAGATAATAATATGTTACACGAAGATACCTGTAAACAAAACTCAATACTTTAATCCAGGTATACACATGTCGGCTATATCGAATTTGTCCATTTAGTGAACACGTGGGTGCATCTGTCGTCCTTAAGAATGATAAAGAATATTCTGTAGAAATTGACAAGCTGTCGGTCCTACACAAAAATTTGTATAATGCACAAGATATAACGCAGAATCGTATCTTAGTATTAGTTGCATACGTTACGCCATAGTACGCTTAAACAAGGTATAGTAATTATGCAACAAAATGTTAGGCCTATGATGCAATAATATAGGAGACAGTTTATTATAGAATTCATTGAGTCATTATATTGACAGTAATTAATCTCTGCGTTATAATTAATGTGAATTACACAAATCTTTGCGTTCAGGCCTATCAATGTGCTCTGTCGAACTATTAATGTTCTTGCACGGATATACAGCAAGGCTACTTACAATTTGAATTGCCATAATGGAGCTTCTTTTTTCTTCTGGCCGAGTTTCTCTTTTTACTATGTTACAATGTAGTCTGAGTATGGGCATAGAGAGGTGGAAATGTTTCAAAACGAATGGAATGTTTAAAGGACAAAAATGGCGTTTCGAGACGCGTGCCCATTCGTGACTGAAAATGTAGATTCGATATTTGGATTAAGAATTTATGACCTTAAGACATTAATAGTGGGTAAGGTATGCTAACTTTCGTATCCAAATTAAAATAATTGTAAAAAAATTCACGGTTGGTATATTTCCCAAAATTCGTTATACAGAGTAATTCAAATTTATTTGTGCTACGTCACAAGATCGCGTGACACGAGAAAAGAAATATGGCGATTTCGTATCTATAGAAAGTCTGATCAATATTGAATTCATCGAATTAGCTTCGCCGTGATTATTTTAATTTCACAGCAATACGATATCCCTCCAAACAGCCACCCAACAAAAAAAAAACAATCATGGTAATATATTTAAGATAATGTACGATTAAGAATTCGTTCTCTGTGTCATGGGAACGAGAGAAATAATGAAAGCAGCTACTATTATTCATCGTATATAAGCGAGGGACATCCATTTTAATAGTTTCCACAAAAATAATGATTCATTCGTCAATTGATCGCTACTGTATATCTTGTTGCAATCTAGAATTTTTGAGGAATTGACAAAATAACATATTCCGATCTTAAGTATATATAGATTCCTTCCTGTTGTGATCAAAATTTCGCGAAAGAATAACATTTTACATATGCAAAATCCGCTTGGTAGTTCTTGTGGGAACTTAATTGGACACTGCGCACGAAGCTAATTAATTAACGAATGTACAATAAGAAATGAAACCAATCTGAATGTAGCATGCACAAGATTTACTGGTATAATACTCCCAGTTTGTTTGTAAGTGTATGATTGTATTGATAATTATTGATCACTTTAAAGCATTCTATGCTGCAATTAATGAAATCCGTCAGCCGGATTCCGTCTACAGTATCAGTATAATGAATTGTTACGTTAGTCGAGTAGCAATTAAGGCCTTACTTATATTAGTGGATCGATTCTCAAAACTTATCATGTAAACCTATCATTATATAGCCAGTCACTATATGTATATTGTTGTATTAAGATTAGTACTATAATATTATTCACGTATACACCATGTAACGACATGTATTTTTTTATGGAGTCTAATATGTGAGTAAATCGAAGCTTTTATCAGACGATTATGCATCCAATGGACTTGAGTCAATGATTTATTTATTATCAATTAATCAATAATCCTATTGTAATTGTTAACGGTTTTCTTGAAATTATTTAACATCGTATATCAAATACGTTTTTTGCTTTATGGACTTTCACTTAATAAAATCGTAAAGACCCGCCAATTCGGTCAGTGACTATTTAGTCACGTGGATCTGAAGTTACGAATCGGTCGCGTTACCGGGTTTTGGAACTTTGAATTTGTCAAATTCTCAAATATGTCTGTAAGTTATACATAAATATAATTATTTCCCAGCAAATGAGAAACTTAGATTTGATATATATTTAATTATTGACCTTTCTTTTTTTCAGACGACGAAACAGGTAAATACTGAGGAAGGGAACTTAACCTTAAATTAGCATATCTAACCTTTGCAGCATCGTTATATGTATTTATATTTTGCAGCCTCAAAATGCCCACAACGATCATAAAGAGAAAAAACGAAAGGAGAGTATTCTCGATCTTTCAAAATATTTGGAGAAAAATATACGAGTGAAGTTTGCTGGTGGACGAGAAGCTGTTGGCATTCTCAAAGGCTATGATCCTTTACTGAATCTTGTGCTGGATAATACTATTGAATACTTACGAGGTATTTTAAATATGACATTGACTTAATTTTCATAAATATTATGTAATTGCGTTATGATGTACTTTATAATATTTATCTATGAAGTATAACGATGTTCTCTTTGCTTACAGATCCTGACGATCCATATAAACTTAACCAAGACACAAGAATGTTGGGTCTGGTTGTATGCCGTGGTACGTCTGTTGTTCTTATCTGCCCTGTGGATGGAATGGAGTCCATTCAAAATCCATTCGTTCAACAAGAAGGCTAGTGATCGATGATACTGTTTACCGTAAGATTTATGTTTTCAACAAATCTTTATTTATTTCGCGTTCATTCTTAACGCATTCCTCCGGTATTTCCTTACAAACTCCGGCTTTGTACAATAAATATGGTTATACTAAAAAGGTACATGGTCTTAAAGCTAGAAGATTGTGTATATGGTATAATTTTGATTTATGTCATGATAAATGCGCATGTCTTTTTTGTCAATAACCTCATGCATATCTGTGAATCATAAAAGGAATTGTGATATCCATGTTAACTACATGTCCTTTGTTGATACCTTATACTTAGTTTCTATATGAAGCAAAATTCTGTCAATCCAAACCAAATTCATTCCTCAACCAGGGGTATTGTTTTGGGCACTCGAAACAAGTATGTAAATATCGGTCTGTCTTTAAAACTCTACTAGGTAGTTTACAAGCACTAGGTAAATCGCAAGCCAACTCGCGTGGCTCAAATCGGCGTTCACCGCAAGACCAAGCTTCAAAATTTGGCAAACTTTTAATCGTAGTGGGATTTCGTAACCACTCAATGGCTTGATGATTCGTCACTAAATAAACATCGGGAGATCGTAGAATATCCTCGAGGAATTTCTGTTAAAACAAACAAATAATTATTTATCAAAGGATATTAAATAAATTTAAGTAATAAACTCACCCCAAAGGCGTAACGGTATGCTGGATTTTGAAACCAGGCGGCGTGAAAATGTAATCCAAAAGGTGCGCGATTGGTGCGATAATGTCTTTCGAAATTGTGCATAAACATTTTGTACACATCTTCACCAGAGAGATTGGCCGGGCACGAGTCCACTGTGGCGCACGTGAATTCCTGTTGATATTAAAAAAGAAGTGAAGCAGTATACGTAACAAAAGTCCATGGAATCTTCATTAACATTATTAATTATCGTACATCTACGACAAGTGGATTTAGCGGTATTTCCCAAATTCCTGGATATGATCTACTGGGGCAAAGTTGTCCAAGTCCTACACACGCATGGGGTGGTCTATAGTCCATCGTATACGGCCATAATGGCGGATTGGAGAACGGTGCCACCATTGTGTTATCATATTCAAATCCAAATTCTGTCATCATCAAAAATTGTCTGTTCCAGCCAAGACGTAGGAACGGAACTCGTAGTCCTGAAAATGACCTTTTTAATCCCCAATTTGATCATATTTGTTTTATAATATGATAGTAATATCACCTTTGATGTCCTCCATGCGTACTCCAGAATATTTATTAATAATGTTTGCAACGCCAACCATCTCATCGAACCAATCTTCTATTGTTGCGTTTCGCGACCACCATTCCTCTGGGCCACGATGTCTGTAAATTGAAAATCGATTTTATTAACGTCAAAAACTGATTGACAATAACTCAATTGTCAAAGGTTAATACTTGCGTTACAGAGTGTACAGCAATCTCATGACCGGCATTCCAGAGAAATTGGACATCGCGATAATTCGTGTATTGATGACTTACAAAGAAAGTTGCGCGAATCGGACATCCATTAGGATTCTTTTTATCATCCGTAAACAGCTCTAGAAGATGCAGAACTTTTTATATTGAGTGGATTCATCACTGTTATATTTATTATACAAATCATTTACATACGTACCGGTATAGAGATTAAAATTCTCTGTATTGATTGCATCCTCGAAGGTAATCAATACCATTTGAGGTATCAAATTGACTGATAAATTTCCTGGTATTAGGGTACCATCATTTGAGCACCAACAGTCTGGTAGCTTACATTTTTCTGGTACACAGGTACCAGCTGCATTTGGATCATTAGTTACATCTGGATAAAAATGATATGTTTAACTAAATGTAAAAATTTCTTATTAATTGATATTTTATTTTCAAATTGTCTTACCACACCATCCCTCATCGGAACCGTCTGGACAATCTACACTTCCGTCGCAGAAATAAGTCGCTGGCAAACACGTTTCATCTCCACAGGCTAAGTTACCCTCGTCGCAATGGCCTTTGTCCAGTAACGGTTTTGGAGGCTGTTCGTCTGGTAAATATTTAAATTCGTTCATCACGTTACAAATTGCATAGCAACGTCAGAATAGTGGTAATCGAAAAAAGAGAAGTATTTGCTTACCTATAGTTATATCACAATTATCCACGTTTCCTTTAAAATCGCAAATCTGTCGTGAGACATCAAAGAGAAGTCCTTGCGAGCATTGAAATTCAAAAACTTCATCGTCTGTAAGACAAGATACAATTTAAATTAATTGTTCTCGAATTATACTGTATTGGGAATTCTCATGAGATACGGTAGAACTTGCGAGATACAGTGTAGGAAACTGCCAACAGACAAATCTCTAATGGCAATACCGACTGCTCTCGTAACTGCACCAAATCGAGGATACTCGTTAGGAGGACGCATTGGAATGCAGTTTTCCCGGATAAGCGAATAAAAATCTCGATCATTGAAATAAAAATGTATTCACAACGAGCGAGTTTCTGCGTTAAACTTTATAATCCAATAATCAAAGTGTATTTACCTAGGCACAAGTAATACTTTGCGCATTCGGTAGCTGCCCAGACTCCATGAGTCGGAGTTTTCGGATTCCTGTAAAATTTGTTGTGATCAATGCAGGGCGCAGTACTTTCCACTTCTGATCTTCCCAAAGCTGAAAGGGAAAGAGAAGGATGCTTTGAGTCGACAGAGGAACACCTTTCACTTGGTTCGATTAATCCCTTTCCGTTATGCATTTCGTCGTCTCGACCTGACCTTAATTAATAATAGTGTTACTTCCCACAATGAGATACAATTTTGATATTAAAAAGTGGAGAAGTAGGTCGATTCAAAAACCAGTATCTAGAGTGCAGGTAATTACATAGACTTCGTCTTGTTCGTGTAAATGATCTTGGAATTTTGTCTGTCGTAACAAGGATAAGCGCGCGAAAAATAAGGAAAGGATAAACGAGCAAAAGATCGACGGGCGGTAATCAGCTTATGAATTTCGCGTAAAACCGCATTATTTTGTATTATGGACACGTAGAAAATAATAGTGTTGTTGAACTCTCTCTTGCGTCCACGATTCGATATTACTCTCGCCGCGTAGCGAAGTGAAACTTTCCTCGTTATATTAAAAGTGACATTTGGAATTTGAAATTTATTAGATGGATTATTATACCCGTTTTCAGACTCTACTTGAATACACTGCAAACGTTCGGTATGTTTCATTGATGATTAATTATACTGATAAGGACATTGGGAGTTTGTAATTTAAAAAAATGAAACTATCTGCATTTTAGGTAGGTCGTTGCTGTTCTTGTTCCATGATTAGTCTTTACACGTTCTATACTTACCAGACCAGACAAGAAGACACGGTATTAGTCGCTCTATCATAGCCCCGTACATCGTTTGGCTTCTTTCACGAACAACTACCACCGACCAACTGGTTTCTCTCTGTCGAGTGTGTTGTACCTTATACGAGATAGCTGAGAGTTTTCACTTGCGTTGCGATCGGAGAGACAGCGATGATCGGTGATCATCGTCGATTTGAGACGTCACGCAACGACTCCGATCGACGACCGGACGCAATTTAACCGCAAGAAATAAAAGAGAAATAATAAAAAAAAATAAATGGATCGTGCCGCAATAAATATTATAGTTGCGAGAGTAGATGATTGGTTCCGCATTCGAGAGGAGTGTTAGGTGAGAATTAAATTTGTTTTCATTCTATTGTGCAATTTGAATGAATGCCAGAAACATTGTACACTGATGTTACTTACAGACGGTAGGTAATCATAAGGGCTCTACTGTACCGATTATTGGTAACGCTAAAACGGATTTTTGTAATTTCTGTTTTACCGACTAAGTTATTAGTGATATGGGGTGGGGTAACTGTCATACACGTTTCACCGGTATAGCATATAATGATGAAAACATTGTTGATTGTAACAATTACTTTATTTATTATTAGTGATACTACGTTTGGCACATTATCACCACCGAAAGGAAAGACCAATAAAAAGGAAAAGAGTAAAGTTGAAGTCAAGGTGCGTACGTACTCTGGTTTAACTATGTTTTAGTAGCTAATCCTAACCTTTATTATCAGAAAGGGGCGGTGAATCAAGATGTTTTCGAAAGAGGACTGGTTGTGAAGGATCCTAAGAGTATTGATATATTACGCTCATCGAATACCTATTATAAAGACACAAAACGCCGTCGATTTCATGGAAATGTATTGGGATATATTACTCCGGTAAGTGAATAATGCAATAGATAATTGAATTTTTGGCTTCATAAAATTTTATATTCGTTTTAGTGGAATGAAAAAGGCTTAGAAATTTCAAAATCGTTTCATGGTAAATTCACGGCAGTTTCGCCTGTCTGGCTGACAATTCCATATGGAAACACGAGCGAGTTCTCACTGGGAACGCACGATGTATGCAAGGACTGGATTAAAGAAATACGAAAGCTGAATAGCGCTAATCACACGACTAAAAGTAAATATATGACTCCAAAGAATCGTGCAGGTTGATTAATGAATTCCTTAAATTTCAGTAATCCCCCGTGTATTTTTCGAAAATTGGATTGCGGAAGATATAGTCGCTCTTCAAACCAATCCTGATAAGAGAATACGATTGATATCCGCCTTGATCGACAATGCCAAGGTAGTTTGTCATAAAAGTGTTCCAGTTTACAATTTACTGTAACAATTTACATAGTGTTTTTTAATATTTTGCAGAATTTCCAATTTGATGGATATGTCCTAGAAATCTGGAATCAATTTATATTTACGGGCGTTGACGCGCGTGTCGTGATATTCATAATTAAAAGTATCGCGAAGAAACTGAAGAATCACGACCTTTCTGTTGTACTCGCCGTACCACCGATCAGAGGGTAAATTATTAATTTTAAAAATGTCTAAAACTCGCGCCGTTTTGGAACTAAAAAAATATTTGTAATGGTTGCAGGATGAAAGTAGAATTATTCAATCGTGCTCATTTCGAGGAATTAGTTCAGGATGTAGAGTCATTTTCATTAATGACGTACGACTACTCCAGTGTTCAAAGACCAGGGCCTAATAGTCCTCTAGAATGGGCTCGTCAATGCGTGAAAGAATTAGTACCAAATGACGATGATCCCAGACGTTCTCAGATACTCCTGGGAATTAATTTTTATGGAAATAGTTACACACCCGAGGGTGGTGGTCCAATTCTTGGATCTCAATATCTCGAAATGCTGGATTCCTTCAAAGGAAAAATTCAATGGGACGATCGTAGCAAGGAACACTTTTTTGAGACAAAGTAAGAACTCAGAGATCATATGAATTTTTTTATTTATTGCCATGTATATCTTTATCATTTTCAGAACCGCTGGCGGAAGTTCTTTTGTCTTTTATCCGACTCTGTATTCCCTTGATAGGCGAATCGAGCTGGCCAGCGAATTGGGCACAGGTATTTCAATCTGGGAACTTGGTCAAGGTTTAAATTACTTTTATGATTTATTATGAACTTTGATACGTGTTAATGTGTAATAAAAAAAATGTCCAATAATTTTATATGTCATTTTGGCATTATTTGTATTCCTTTAACGCATTTCATCCGTTTTGATATTTTTGTATTTCTTCTCTTTATTAAAAGTCGTCATGAATTATCCACGTGCCCATGAATCATAAGATCTGAAAATCACTGAGGATGAATTCCTCACTGGGTCAGAAAAATGATAGACGCTAAGAGCTAAAGCAATTATCAAAAGTATTAGAAGTTGAAAATTTTGTCACAGGGGGCAGTAATTGCCTGGCACGAAGTACCCGAAGGGGGAGGAGGGGCACTGCCTGATATATAAAGAGGAACACCGGCTTGAGAGTTGTTATTCCAAAGATACTATCTTTTCCTACACTTTTTACTCCAAACATTTTCCTTTTTTCATCCTATTCTTTTTCTACTGAGACGAAGGTTGAGCCATTTCTGACATATAACCTAATGCATCTTGCAACAGTTAAATTTCAACTCCATAAATTTTATGTCACCTAGTAACGTACAGTAATATAAAAATTATATAATTTCCTACAAACGTGTTTATATAATACTGAGTCGCGGTGTTTACATAAAAGCACTACACAAAGTTACCTGCAGTTTTGATCCAGTCTTATTTTAAAAAAATAAAAGAATTTCATCATTTACATTGGCACACTTAGAAAACATCTTCACTTATCAAATAACCTAATATATGTATGGTATATAGAAATACAATAAAACGCACTGTTTAATCGACTTTTAATTCACTTTTTCCAATTTCTGATGACTGCACTCATCTCGACCCTTGAACATCATCATAGACTGTGGTCCTTGAAGTATATGATACATGAGAGCCCAGCACATTTTTGCTGGCAGCAAACTGGAATGAACGAATTGCATAATGAGAAACCAGTTTTTCCTTTTCACCCGTTAGATGATTTCACCGTTGGCCAATAGGTGAGCTAGTTTCGTTATAAAAACTTGTTTTCAAGGAAACTAACCATTTCAACGGAAGAAGATACCTCACGCTTCCAGGTAGGGTGACGTTTATTTGATTTGTCAAGATTCCAGCAACAATTTCCTCGGCCACGTATTCAGGCTCAAGCATGGGTAGTAACCTTGGGATAATAAATAATTCATATACGATGTAATATATATTTACACATACAAAATTCATAAATTCATTACCTTGGTTTCACGCCATTGAACATTCCAGTGTTTATAAAGTAAGGACAAACAAGCGTCAAATTAATTCCAAAGAAGCCGTGAGTCTGCAACGAAGAGATGTATGAAAAGAAACATAGATGCGCGAATGGATAAGTCAAAAGAATAAAAAGAAATGCGTAAAAGTGCGAAAAGTGAAAGTTTAATAGAGGCGATTTAAATCTGGTAGTGATGCCGTAGTACCCTGAGTTCCGTGAAAAGGCTCTCGTGATATCCAATAGCGGCAAATTTCGTTGCTGAATAATCCGTGCAATTGTAAGTTCCCAAGAGACCAGCGACACTGGCGACCGTCACGATGTGACCATGATTGTCCTTCTTCATATCCTCAAGAAAGGATTTGGTAGTCTTCGAGAAACAATAGCAAGAAGTAAAAGTAGTAAAAAAGAAAGTATATTCAACAATGGTTACAATACTACA
Source organism: Hartigia nigra (assembly GCA_031001745.1). Lineage (NCBI taxonomy): Eukaryota > Metazoa > Arthropoda > Insecta > Hymenoptera > Cephidae > Hartigia > Hartigia nigra. Next base: position 446,662 of record JARPRG010000075.1, on the reverse strand, counting down.
AAGAAGCACAAGACCGTTATCCCATTGGTGTACAAGAAAGAAAATCCATTATTCCCTCCGGCAATGGAGAATAAATTGATTAAAGCGTGATATCGATGTAATTATAAAAATCGACTGTAGTAATTTTTACGAAAAAATAGACTCACCCAATAGTGCGACAGGATATTGACTTTGAATGTTTTTTCAATTTCTTGATCCGGCAAATCCATTAATGTCCTTCCGCACACATAACCAGCATTGTTGATCAAGAGTGTGACCTATATCGTTAAACCAAGTGTAAAGATTTCTTTTATCTTTTTAATTTCTTTCTCCGGTCCAATTTCACTTACGTTCCCCACTTCAATCTTCACTGCTTTGGCCACTTTGTAAATGTCCTCCTTGTCGGTTAAATCGCATCTGTATCCCCAACACTTTCCGCCGGACTCACGAATCTCGCGTACGGTCTCTGTCAGACCTGTAATAAAAATAGCAAATTAAAATGTTACTTGATATCGACCGATCGAGAATATTACATACATCGCGGATGATCAATTTGATTTGGATCAATATTTCAAATGAGAAACTTAAAACGCCGCGGAAAGGTTTACGTGCTAGAAAAGAGTAACGTGCACAATAGACGTTTCCATAGACGTTTTCACCAGATAGAGTTCATTTAATGGAATGTTACTTTCAGTCAGTATAAAATGAAATTGAATTAATTAAATGATTTAAATGTATTGGCAGATATGACAATAAAATTTAAATAAATCTGTTGGTTTTTGGCTAGAATTTGAGCGGACTTGATTTTTAAAATTATCGTTATTGTGTAATATTGTCTTTTACAACTTACCAGACTCATTGATATCCCACAGTACTACATGGGCTCCGAGATTGGCAAGCTTTTTGGCAATCAATCTGCCAATTCCTCCGGCACCGCCGGTTATCAATGCTACTTCCTTTTTTATGCTTTTTGATCGTAGTCTTCGTGGTATCAAACTCAAAATTAGAGACTCGCTTATGTACACTATTGTCATACCGATAAAGAGCAAAGAGTCATAAACCACGTTAAGAAACTCTTTAAAATCCATATCGATGCTTTTTCTGTGAGCAGAATTAATTTAATGAGTGAAAATATTTTCGCTTTTATTTCGCACTTGTTGTCACTGAACGAACTTTCAACGTTAAATGAAGTAGGCGAAATCAAATTTTTACGAAGGTGATATTTAATGTATTCAATGATTTTACACAGTCTGGACGTTAATAAGCAGCGGGAAACCAGTTTACTGCTTTAACGGTACAACTGTTTAGCAAAATTATTGGTTCCAGGTGTCGAGTTTTGTGTATAGTCATTCAACGTTATAATAGGATTTTGAAAAAATGTAATGAAATTTAATAACTATGTAATCAATTTAAAAAAAAAAAAAGAAATTTCATAATAAATTTAATAAATTACAAGCTATAATTACCTCTCGGTGCACTGATTTCAGTATATATATATATATATATTACATACAAAAGAGATAATGGTATTCCGAGAGAACAATTATAATTTCAAATTTGGTATTCCTGGTCGGATGTCAAAAAAGGTAGGTAATAACACCTACAGTTTAATATGACGAGTCGAAGGAGTCGAAGAACTCTAAGATACCAGAAGATGCTAATAACGACTACGTGACGGTCGTGACGGATGCCGAATGTCGACTGTAGTTTGCTTTCGGATGCAGCCATACCAAATCGCGTACCACAACACGCTATACTCTGACCACAATATATCCATAGAACGATAGCGAACTATAGTGAATCGCATATGAGTTACTATATTGTATAATGTTATAGGAATATTTTTACAAAATATTACAACCCCTCCATTTACTCTATAACGAGTCCAAGAAAAGAAACGAAAACAATTCTCAACGCTCGGTAATTGCTTAATATGATTATAGTAGGTTGATTACGTGTACTGGATTCTCGTTTTCCCATAAGCGTCGAAGAAACCCATAAAGTTTAAGACCTCGAGATGAAAGGTAAATACTGTACCATATGAAATTCAAAGTCTTGTAAACAAAACACGTTGGGCTATTAAGACTTTAACGGAGTCCTCGCTAAGTAGGGTCTGTCGAAACGGTACAGCGAAGAATTTTAAAGTAAGCCATTTCTTTTTCCAGTTCCCTTCATTTTACGCAATATCTTTGCACCCGTATTGCGCGATGCTAGATATTTGAATATTTACCAAAACTAATTTGTAAGAAAACAACTAAGACTCTGTGGTTCGTTAGTCAAGTTTTTTATAATGCAAGTGCAATTCCCATATATTGACTTGTGTTTCGTTAGACACTTCATTGTAGACCATGAATTCTGTGGAATTACTTTAAGATTTCTTGAAGTATTATTTACTTTCCATTACGCCATTATACGATGCAGACATCGCTACTACAATTCCATAATAATTCCAGGTACTTGCAATGCATGCATAAATCCTTATGGCCACGTACCTATGTGCATGGAAAGAAATAGCGCGCGTTCAACGTTGCAATACTTCAAGTAGAACGACGCAAGGAGAAATAAAATAAATCAATTCAGTCGAGCAACGTCGCCATAATGTACCAGTCGACAGTCTCTTGCAAATACCGTGTATACAGTCCTATAATAAAACTGCAATTACAAAGTCGTCGTGGCGAACCATAAAGCCGACATATCATGCGACGGACAATAGTCACAGTCAATGTTAAAGTGATCAATATTCCACCTCATTATAATATCGCCTTTTCCATTGGTCTAAAAATCCATAATACGTGATTGCGAGAAAGGGGTTTGTACCATGCAACTATAATATGCGGGTAATTCAATTTATATTATAGAGAACAAAAACTGTTATTGTTACTGTATGTTTACGTACAATATTGCGCATTAACTTCGTTTAAGGTGAAAGGATTTTGAAGGGATCTATGTGGGTCGATAGACTGTCTCTATCATTGCAATCAAGAAAAACTTTAAACATACATTGCGACGCTACTTGAACATCTCATGTAGTGTTGAGTAATTGTCGAAAATTTGATACTGCCTATTGTTATGGTATAGAACATAATACGCTCTGTCATGTTTCTGATGAATTATCCTGGTGTAGGAGTCGCGAGAAGACACAGTGCATCATTTGCTGGAACGTTGTGCAGACCTACGCCGAGAGCACGAGAGAAAGTTTGTTCCCTTTATAGAAGACTTTCCTGACTCACGAGCACTATGTTTCTAGAATATAAGCAGAGTACGATTTATCAAGAGAAAAGGAGCAGTTATTAGTTTGACGGGAAAGTGTGTCATTATCGACATCTTGCATGTCCCCTGAGATTATATGCAGGAAGTGAGTAAGACGAGAAATTATACATTATGAAGTAGCCACGCTATTTCATTAACTGGTCATGTGAATGGGGGGTTAGAAGGATCTTGAGACAGATCATTGACTCAAAAGATTTCACGGAAAAAGATAATGGATCGAGCGAAAGTTTTGTTTGCTTAAGAATTTTCGAATGTAAATTCTTATACTTTCAAAAATTTTTTTTTAGAACCCTCTTGAGCTGGAGATTTAACGGGAGAATGCAAAAACAAAGTTACTCAATAGGCAATACAAGATATTGAAAATCTACTTTATCGACTGAAGATAATACAGTTGTCTTTAATGTCGGTAACTCAAAAATGTAGTTTGTTCATAGAGTTTTATGAATGTTCCTAGAGGTCACTGTTGACAAAACTAATTTTAAGGGTAGAATTGTATTCATGCCGACTTGGAAAACTTGTAGACAGTACCAGGTTATGCGGCATTTCTTAAACAGTAAAGATGGAAATTACAATTAAGGAGTCAGAGACAATAGAGGATGTTAAAGATGTCGAGATTGCACAGAAAGTTGGGATCAAAGAGGAACAAGGGATACAAGAGAATGTTAATAAAGATGTCCAGGTTCCACAAGAAGTTGAGATCAAGGAGAAACAAGGGATAAAACAAACTGTTGTGAATGACATTGAGGTTCCACAGACCATGAGCAAAACACAGCTGAAAAAAATAAAAAAACGTGAAAAGTGGTTAGAACGAAAAGTGGAGAAGAGGTAATTATTTTTTTATTAATACAAGGTAATGTAATTAAAATTTCTAAAGGGATATATTTATTTTAACAGGATAAAGGAAAGAGCAAAAGCTAAAGAGAAACGTGCTCTGGCTAGAGAACAAAATATTGACTTAGGTCCATCTCGGAAGGCACTGAAAAGGAGTACCATGGCAGACAGTGGGTGTAAACTTTCAGTGACGATAGATCTAGCTTTCGATGACTACATGATTGAGAAGGATATCGCTAAACTAATTAAACAAATTCTACGTTGTTACACATTGAATAGACGAGCAGCTGCACCTATGCAATTTTCGTTAACTAGCTTCAATGGAAAATCTCAACAAGAAATGGCCAAGCACAATGGTTACGAGCATTGGGATGTAAAATTTTATCCTGAAACCTACTTAAATGTTTATCCCAAAGATAAAATTGTCTACTTAACAAGCGAATCGGAGAACATCATAGAAACCTTAGATCACGAATGCGTTTACGTGATCGGTGGTCTTGTAGATCATAATCGATACAAGGTTTTTAATTTTAACATTAAATCATCTGCATGTATTAATATCCTCACATGAATATTTATTTCGTAGAACCTTATTGACTCTTTTCTTCACTCAGGGTTTTTGTCACAGATTAGCTCAAGAAGCTGATGTACGACACGGCCAGTTGCCACTTAATAAGTTTCTACACATGAAAGCCAGAAAAGTTTTAACTATTGATCATGGTATCTAAATTTTCAATTTACTTGTAAGTAACAATATATATAAATATTATAATTTGTCCACTTTTCAGTATTCGAAATTCTATTACGCGTGACCGAAGGCAAAAGCTGGCAAGAAGCTTTCCTTCAAGTATTGCCAGAGAGAAAAAATGCTCAGCCTGTAGTATCGACCAACGAAGTAGCTATTAATTCACAAGACAGAGATCGAAGTTAGCAGGTGAGATAATTGCATAATCGTGTAGATAAGATGATGAATCATTCACAACGCCTTCATATATTCATTTGACTTTCAGATGATAAACTCCGTAGGAATTTAGATTCACTAGGAATAAAGTGATTGATAGGTGACTTCTCAGAGGACATTTCAAAGAGGAAAAGAAAGTGTCTTAAAGTGCTGACTAAATGAACGAATGAGAATTTGAGCGACTGGTTTAAAAAAAAAAAAAAAGAAAAAGAGAGAATGTGTCTTACACACAGGTGCTGTTTCATATCTTTCATTTTTTATTGTTCGGATTTCAATTAAAAATATTAAGTATAATCGTTTCTACTTATCTTATTAAGTAATATATATATATATTTTTTGTTACATACATAGATGTGTGACTGTGTGTATGTCTGTGTATAAATAAATAAATTTCATCTATCAGTCATCGAATATCGTAGACCTTGAGAGAAACAGAAGAAAAAAAAAACATATTTTGGAGTCTGCAATCACGAGAGACTATACTCTTACAGTAAACTTTCGATATCTTACGATTGATTACCGCGTGTAATTAACAACGTATTACCACCCGACCGCCACAGACATAAAGATAAAATTTTTCATCCATTAAAAAGATCGAAAAGCAAAGAAAGATAACACTTTAAGTTGGCCTTAATTAATTATTAGGAGACACATTGATGTAGATACATCACAGACAAAGGTTAAAAAGTATCAATTCTGCACATAGTCTACTACGAAAACAATTAAAACAACAATTATTGCATTGTCATTAGCCTACACTACCTTCCTGCTTCCAAAATAGTACGAATACCGTGACACGTATCTCCCTTTTTGTTTCGTTGCGTTGCTACCAGGAGAAATCCGTGGTATCGCGGATAAAACTTTTCTACAATGTCGCGCAGTCTAATTGTATCAATTAACAAATAAAAGGAATAGCAGCTTAATAAAACGTTATTGCCGTGGCAGACGGAACAGTGACTAATAAACTTATTATTAGTATTCCAAGCGGGGCGCAAACGTAAAAACAATAGCGAACTGCAAAAATCATTTGTAATCTCGAGGCGCTCGACAATTATGCAAGTCGATCGATAGTCGGTTCGAGTCGATGAGACAGCGATTTACAGGATTGTTGCTAAACGCAAATATATTTAAAGCCAAAGTAACGTAAAGCATTAATATTAAAAGATAAACATAAAATTAAAAAAAAAAAACGAAAATAATAAAATCAAACATTAAGAAGATATATTACAAATTACATTTTCTAAAGGCTGTTTACGGTCACGTAAACTAGTCATAGAAACCGGTAAGTTTGAAAACTTCCGTAAAAGAATTCATCGATTGCCCCATCGTCTAGCGAACAGTTACTAACGTCGACGTCGCACGATTCGAAAAACGAAAAAAAAATAAAATAAAATAAATAGCGCAAAGAAGTTCAAACTACATCGCGCAACTCGCGACTGTCGATGATCTCGAAATCGCTGTCGCTGTCGTCACTGTGACTCGGAAGTTTGGGCTCTTCCGGTTGAAGATCAGCTTCCTCCTCGGACGATGAGCCACGTTCAAAGTGTCCAGATTGGAATCGTATGCCGTCGGTTTCTGGTTCATCGGTACTCAATTCCAATTCGGATAATTCCAGACCGTCGGTGCTGCCTTCTTCGTGCGACGGCATTTTCAGGCCGATCAATTCATCCTCGTTAAATGGATCTGTTAATGAGTAACAAGTGTACCCTCTTTCTCTTGGTTCAAGGTTGAGCGCGAATGAAATTGCCTTTTTATGAAACTCGAGTAAGCGAAAGCTTCTAATAGATCTCTATCGGTTATCACCCAGGATATCATTGAACTATCTTGGACTATTTGATTTATTTGCTTCGTCCAGTTGGATATTTATGTTATCACTTACCGATCTGAGCCTCTGGAGCACCGATCGGCGTCGAAGAGTGATCGCCAGTCTCTCCGGCACGTTTTAGAACCTGCAAATTATCCTCCGTCACTGCAGGCAGAAATTCCTCGATCTCGCTGTCCCATTCTACGAGCAAACAAGATTTCCATCGTGAACAACTCTGGATAATTTCTTACGCAACCCAAACGTTCGGCTTTAGCATCGCGTAACAAATTTTATTTGCTGTCTCGCCTGTACACCTTGTATCAATAAACCTTCGATCAACCATAAATTACCTTTTGGTGGGAGGACTGTATATGGTATTCGCATTAGTAATGCAGGTCCTACTAGGATTCCCATGCATATCGTATAGGCAAGGAGAACACCATTGACGGCTCGTCCGATCAGCCATAAACCTAGCGAAAGGGTGCAGACTGCTGCGCAAAACTGTAAACAACAGAAAAAAATATATACATTATTATGATGATCGACATGAACTAACAGAAATGTTTTGTATCGTTTAGAAAAACATGATAACTGCGCAAATCGTACGTTTAAAAATGTTTCCACAATAAGAAAACTTCAGTGAAATTCTATTGTCAATAATGCCAAGTACAGTATCCGGGTACGTCACATATCGTTATCTCTTGTTATCAGTCACTATCGATACAAAATTTCTTTCTTTCATTATCATATCCACGCGAGGCAAATTAAACGGTGAGTCAATAGACTCTTAATGACGTTTCAATCTTGTCGATACTTTATGATAATGAATAATTTTTTTTAAATCGTACGGGTAGTATTGACGTCAGGTTAAAAAACAACTGTGTTATACGTTACGGCAATGTACAGCAAAAGAATGCCTTACAGCTCCAGGCTGATCGTTGCGCAATTGCTTAAGATTCCGCAGCGTCGACCTGGCCCTTCCGACGAACTTGTCGATCTGCCCGGCCTTCGCCTGGGTCCTGCAAGGTCGCCAAGGATACTTGCATTTATGGTTAACGAGGTGGTGCGCGTTTACGAATCCTTGTTAACGGAACAAGCCAAAAACTTTTTCATTACACATTTTAAGATCATCTTTAATAGAAGATTCGGGCAACGTGCTCATTTCTCTGGACTCTATGGGGACGTTCAGCTGTTTTTGGCCAGTATTTGGGTATCCAAGGATTCGTAGGTGTATGCCAGCTTACGTAGGTGACTTCTCTTCAGGTGCATCCTTTGTCTGCGCTTCTAGGCTGCTGTAGCAGAGGACCACAACCAGCGCAGCACTGCTGGCTGCTGCAAAGCCGCGAACCTCCAATACGACGATTCCCCTGCATTAAAAAAAAAAAGATTAATACATAATGATAATATAAATGTGAAATATTGTATACGTGGCGTGATGTGAGTATGTTGTGCAAATTTTGGCCACTTGACACAATATATTTTTTTCTGTTGAAATGTGTACTTGATTAGCTCTTATGAAGCATCTGAATTAGGTTGCCCGGACTATTGGGCTTTCGTTCAACCGTCAAAAAAATAAACTACGAATTATTATGATTCTTATTTGACTGGTATTAGAGTTTCATATTGATGCAATAACAAATAACAAATATTTCCCATCCATAAGTTTGACGCATTTCTGGATATTTTTGGATATTTACATTTCTCCTTAATGTCAAAGATACTAACTGTTTATCCGTTACAGCTTGAAGCTTGAAAAATGATGTTATTCAGCTAATAATTTGGATTGATCTTGCTTTGTAAAACGACTTATGCGTTTCTTATTTTTCGGACACCCCTTACAGTGATTTCCTAAATGGTCACGACATTTTCAAAATTTACTCATCATGCGATCTACTTATAGCTACTACGCGGTAGCGACATCCCCCACTAGCTTTGTTGTGTAAGCAAAGAAATGTTCTTTTGTACGTACAAACTTTTGTGTTTCCAATATCTATTTTTTACAATCTGATACTCAATTTCTCACAGCTACAATATCTCTCAAAAGTATATTTAGTAAGTTGCACTGCCTGCGTTTTTTTTTTAAGTATTTCATACGATTTAGAAATAACAGCTTGATATCTTGGCTCGCACGTTGTGTGGATGTAAGGCATTGGAATAACGTGGGGGCATTATACTTTGTAATTGCGTGATGATTTTTTACAAAGCTGCAATTCATTCAGGAAGTAATGAGACTAACAAGTTCAAGGCTCTTGAGAATGTTTACTTGCTTCCGATAAAGTTTATCAGTGATTAACGGAAATTTGTAATCAAATCCTTGTATTTATTTAAAAAAAAAAAAAATTATTTAGGTTTTGTTTTTAGTCCAATAATTATTTCAGACAACGAAAAAAGTCTGCATGACCATGCGGTGATTTCGTAACGAATGCGAAAGTGCTTAGTCTACATTTAACGATATTCCAGCTGTAGTGTTTTTTATTCTTTTGAAATTCCTTCGATAATGACTTTAGTTTTGCGACCTGAAAAATCTCCATGCTATCCAGTGTCTTACTAAGATGCAGGACGTGATTTAGGAATTTCCTCAGTCTGTCTTTATATAGAAAACAAAATAACAACTACATCCACAAAAAAAGGATCTGGTTTCTTGAAACAGAATATTTGGGGCATCAGTAAGTGGATAGATTATTATATTGTAATTGGAACATACAAAATCTCTTTCGTATCACATTCATAACATTACATCACCGTATCTGGTTTGTGATTAGAAATGAAAGGGAACCATATCCCCACGCAATAACCTTCAACCATTCGCCATCTTGAATAACTAATGAATGAAGTTAACGTTTCGTTTCCCTTTAAAAATGACATGTGCGCCAATGCAAACTGATAAGATAATAACAATCTCCCATGTGCAGAACAATATCCCGAAGTAAACATTTACATAAAAGAAATGCGTCAAGAATACAGGCAGAATCAAAATAAGAGGATCGATTAATGAGTTATTCTGTATGGAACAGGTGACAGGCAGCCATATTAAAATCATTCAGTGGTATTTTTCGAACGGGCTAACCTCACAAGATCTCACCAGAAGAGTACGTTGAAAACGATAACGACGGATATGCTATTAACGGAATTCTCCCACAGTAAAATGCTCTGAAGAATAGCGAAGAATCGCGTAGATGTGTCTACACGACAGTTCCATTCCTTCTCGGTTGTTTCTTGCGGTTTTGGGGTTGTTTTATCACGGTGCAACGACAGGGATGGTGGCCATCTTAAAATGGACACGAAATTGCCGATTGTCTCCATTCTCATCGAGTGTCGCGTCTCCTCTCAGATTCCAGTATCGTCTGGCATGTCACGGGCACTCGGTACGAACAATGGCGATGTCTTTCGCTTGACTGTATATTTTTAGCGCGCAAAAACACGACGTACTTTACATAGCGCGTCTGGCTCCCTTACTGCGCACGATGTGACGGAGCTCTTTCGTAAAATTGCGATGTTTTCGCCAGCGGCTGACCATGTGGTCGCCCCACCACGGACACTTATTGCTATCCTCTCTCTACTCCTTTAGTAGGAATTCTAGTAAGCGCTGAGAAAGGTGGCGCCATCCTACGAAATGGATGCTTTATGAAGTAAATCCTACAGCGACAGGCACCTGTCGGTAAATATATATCATACAAAAAACGCGGTTTCCGCTACAATTTTTAAATTCGAAAATTTGCAATTATTCATTATAACAGACAAGTTTTATTCGATTCTTTTCTTCTCTTTCAAGTTATGCGCACTTAATTAAAATGACAATTACAACAGTTTAGATGAAAACTGAAAAATCAGATTCACGTCCTCGAATTGTAGTTGGACCCTTTTTTTTTTAAAGAGAACTGACGCGGAGTAATTGAAATGCAAAAAAATAGATTTCGAGAGTTCATCGATAAATACGCTTTATTCAAACAGAGTAACATTTATTCTTACTTAAAGCATATCGTTGAACTTATATCGTAAAATTTTATCAGCGACAACAATAATTTATAATGACGAACGTAATCGTAATAATAATATATTAATATATAATCATAGTAATGACAATAGTGGTATAGCGAATATAATAAGTAACATAATAAATGATAGTAATAACAGTTAATAGGGAGGTTAACTTAAAGAGAGAGCGTATCTAATTAGTCGTGATGATTCGCAAGTGCCTCTCCTGGCGCTGATTTGAGCATAATACTCAAAATCGGACTAATAAACAATTCATAATTGCACGAATTATAATGATATTCAGAATAATCATATTATCGTTCGACTAACGCTATCTTTAGTTTATTATTACTCTCACTACACGGTGCTGGTTAAATTATAGTTTTCACGGTAACATTTTTTTCATCCGCCTGCTTCCCACTCTTAAGTAAATAATAGTATCTCGATCTACGTCTTTATGTACAATTATCACGTTCTAATAGCTGTGGTAAAAATCATTCGTAATATGTGAAAGTATACGGTTGTCATATGAGAGCCACGTGTCCGACTATATGTATACGAAATCCCAAGTCCATGACCGTGATGGTCCTTATGGTTCTTGACAATTCTGAGCACACTTTTTCGCATTCATTTTTGAGTCTTCGCTTGCTTGCCGAACATTTTGAATCATTACAACTTTTCACTTAGCGCGCAAGATGACCTTTTCCGATTTTCCTCAACAGATACAAAAAATGGAGCTGTACTATAACCGTGTAGTAAAATCGAAGGAAAAAATGTTTAAAGCATTTTTCTTATCGGCCACTATGATCGGTAATTTTACTATAGTGTAAATAATTGTCTATTGTCATTTTTTGTTTTGTTGGTAAGATACAATTTTTGTTAATGAGAAAATCGAAATTTTGTCATCTTGAACGATGATCTTGCTCCTCGTCGTATTTATCTTCTCTTAATATACACAGTAACGATAATTCACAAAAAAGATTCTTCTTTGTAAATCGATGTCCACGTATATATATCATTGTTATCATCGTTATTATTATCAGCATTCATTCTTGAACGTAAGAATTATTCCGTTTTCTGGTTCACTTGTCTCTATATGTATAATATCAATATTTAATATTAATCCATGTGTCTTCCCGTTTACTGACTAGTAGTTACAATATTGTATACCTTATTATTATCGTCATATTATTCGTAAGTCCTGTATTCACGGGATCGAAGGTCCTGGGAAGAAGAATGAACGAGGAAAGGGCAGATGAGGAAACCTTAAGAGATATTTCGATCCTTATCAAGGGTTCAAGGCTGTTCAAGGGCTGTTCACGGTATACTAGACAAGTTACTTCCTATTTACAGATAATGGAATGATCGAAGCAACCTGTCGTTTCTTTTATTCGATGCGTTCAATTAGCACGCGGGAAACCCTTTTATCATCAGCCTTTATCAGGGGCTAGAACAGCGTCGAGACGCTAAACGTCCGTCCGTTTAATCTTTTTTCCAGTGCTTTTGATTTGATTCTATGTGAATGATAAAAATTGCGTGGCACGCTTTCAACCTCTTGTTTGCGGATATTAAATGAAATTTAATGAAACTTTGTTTTTTGCAAAAAAAATCGTTGATAATTATTTGGATTTCAGAAAAATTTTGTTAAAATTTAATAAATACCTATTAATATCTATAGTCGTACTGATACTTATATATCACCGCGATTATTAACGAACTTAAATAATAAAATAATTATTGCACTTTTAAATAAGTCTAGAGTTATTAAATAAACGCAAAGTCGAGCCGAGTACCGATTACGCTAAATGCGATTGGTCGCTACTGCTCTTACCTTAGTTAAAGTCCCGTTTACATGATTCTCTCTGACGTCACTTTTATAATCGCGAACCATTCGACTTGCGTTTCAGTAACAATCAATTCCATATATATATACACACAGTACGTTTTGAGCTACAATGCAAAAATTCGAATCAGAAGCGAGTAGGCGATTTTTGGGTTGATTTTTATGTTGACGCCTAGCCCGTAATTTCATCACCACTTCAATTATTTCCATCAATGACGATCTGACAGATAATCCTCAATATAATAACTCCCTCAGTATGTACAGACTATAGACAACCTCGTCATTTTTCATAAAACTCATTGTTTTTTTCTTTCGTATGTAATTCTTCATCGATCTTCTGCTTCTGACGCACGCAAGAACCACATTAATCTTTTATTGATTTTCACTGATCGGAACTTCCGGCACACTTGCGATCACGGCTTGACACATCGGTTCACTTGGCGCTAACGCTAAAGCCAGTAGTAGTTAAAGTATTAAGTAGAGTAGTAATAGAAGTAGTAATAATAACAGCGATAGTAATAGTAATAGTGGTAATTAGTAATAGCGACGGTGTTGATAACGGTAGTAATGAGAAGGGGTGGGGGGATATAGCAAGGGTGTGGATCGAGGGGGTAGATCACGTATGTATGCAGGTCTTAATCGAGTGAACAGTAGCAGGACTACTACTGGATGTAATAACGGCAATATCAATAGCAATTGTTAACGGTAAATATTATAGTAAGAGCAGTAATGTCCAATATACAGCTAGGCTAGATTTTTTTTACATAGCTCAGAGTGACCACGTTACTTCGAATAATACAAATGCCTCTTCGTTTAGTCACTCTTTTATATCTAATTCAATTTTTGTCTCTTTTCAATAATTGAGTTTCTCGCTCAGTCCCACTCCTATGTACAGCGTTGTCTCTTCATTCGTCGGAATCATTCGTGTAATTACTTTATGTAATAATGGGACACCAGACGTTTTTTTGTTCTATGTACAAAAGATTTTTTGTTATCTCTCGATGCTCCCCATCCTTTACTTTTGACTCTTCGACTACGTTCACGTCGTTTGCTGGGAGACTCGAGATCTACGGCTTCGGAGGATGTCTACAGTACGTTCGGCGTTGTTCGGCACGATCGGCTTTACTCGTTACAGAGTCCTCAGAGGTCCTGCGCCAATGAGAGTAATGCGTCGGGACGCCGAGAATGAGGATCGGTGAAACGATCAGCAGACGTTGGCGTCCTTGGATTCAATCAGGCGCGACGTTGCCCGTCTCAGATGGGCGTGGGGAGAACGGTAAAATCCTGAAGGGCGGTTTTAACAGTCTCATAAATTGGCCGGTTGCTCTCGTCGGCGCAGTATCCGTCAGCTGTGCAGAGGGTCTGCAATTTCGTTAGGCAGCTGTCGAAATTCTCGTGTCCCATTTTCTCCTGCGGACCGCCGAGGCTGTTCGGTATTCGCACGTTTTCCAGGAACGTGATCATGTTCTCGCGCAGGGACTGATAGTACTCGGTGAGATTGTTGTTACGCTGAGATATGACGTTCGTCTCCTGAAATACAGATAGCGACTCGATCAAGTTCCAAATAAGTGAATCACTCTTAATATCTATGGAGGCTATTACGTGACCAGCTACCGATATCTTTGTAAGATACAAGAGAAACGTGGGATCTGCATTTTTGGAAGCTGGGAATGTGTGACAGAATGAGTTACACGTATTTCTGGACTAATCTGGTAACCAGGAGTTATGGTCGACAGAGGATAATATTTGGGAGGCAGATCGCTCGTTTACCAACAGATGAGAAACACGTGCGAACGTACCTTGTCTCCCTGCTTCAGCTGATTCTCCATGGCGGTAATATCGGAACGCAGGCGCAGCACCTGGGACTCGACGCGAGCATTCTCCTTCTGCAATTCCGTGATCTCGGCCTCCAGTGTGTAAAGATCCTCGCCCTGACCACCGGCAGAGCCGCTACCGCTCGTGCTTCCCTGATTCGCACCTACCGCGCCACCCTGAGCCGGACCACCGGCGTCCACCCCTGAAGGACAAGCCCCGTTTAACAGTGGCTTCAAAGCACCCAATTTTTTTTCTCTATCCTCTAACCACCTTCTGATTCATTCTCTTTCTCATTATTAGCTTCCTCCTTATACTTGTTTTACATTCGTCATTATCATCCTTAATCAATCTTATCATCAGTCCATGTATGATCCTTTGTTCATCTTCTTTAATCTGCACAGTCATATTGCATTATATATCTATGAACGTAGAAGATGAACTTAGAAGGAAAATTTGAATGATGATTAGAATGATCTTGTAATTTCTTTCTTATCTTTGGTAAATTCTCTCTCTCTCTCTTTTTTTTATCGGCTAACTCGTCCCTTTGATATCTTATCGCTTATTGCGTATTTCAATACAGATAATTCTTAAGCTAGGCGATTTTATCTAGAGATCGAGCGACGTTCGTATCGTCACACTCTTCCTCTCTGTTAGACACATACCAGACTGTGTATGTATATAATGAAAATACGGACCGTTCGCTAAGATAAATTATAAAAATAATGCTGAGATGCTCTCAAAAGTGTGCTAAAGGACAGTAGAGTAAAATACAAAACTTAGCGAGCAGGTACGAATGAGTATAATAGCAAGGCAAGAATGGAGCACTTAAATTTCTTGATCAAATATTTAAAAAATAATTTGTTTCCTTCTACGGCTGCTTTTTTTTCTTCAAAATTTCAAGCACAATCATAGGGAAAATTCCTGGTCAAATAAGTTGAATGTAGAATGAACTTTACATTTTGATCAACAATGTTATGAATCTTCAGGTGGTCCATACTTGAGAGACAGAGTGAGACGTAGGCAGAGAAAAAAAAGAAAGAACAAAATTAAATGAAAAGACAAAATGGCTTATCTACACGGCAGGGATGAGATGGATTTTGGGAATTGCGTGAGGTGCCATCATACCAGATATAGAACGAAGGGAGATCCTGAGTGCTGGCAATCGTCGACCTCATCCGAATCGGAAGGCGTTTGACGTTGCTCTCTTGCTTGACGCGTCTTCGCGATAATTATTAAAATTAATGAGCCATCAGTGAGACGTTGTCGCGCGCCAGCACTCAGACATCGCATCTTGCAAGACACTCGTGGATTTGTATGTAACATCGAATACACATAGAACAAGTGGCGAGTACGTCAGTCCCTTACCTTCAAAAGTAAATGTTCTCCTCAAAGCTCAATGACAGGAAAGGAGCTGATCATGATCCCAGAATAAATCAGAATAGATTATTTTTCATCATAGTGGCATCGGTTCGTTCGGCTTGTCACTATCTTTCTTTCTCTTTTTTTTTCCATTTTTTTTCTCTCTAATTTTCTTTTACCTCGTTCACCTCATTACTTTCTCTTGCACATTGGATAAGGATTGCCGGAGAGACGGGACATTTTTTTTTGGATTTGCGAGGCATTTTTTTTCTGTTTTTTTTTTACAATTTTTGATCCAGGTGTTTCGCCATGGGACGACGCGTTGGAATACTTTTCACGCACATATGCTCTCCAGCTCAGACATTGAGTGCCGATTATTCTTGATATCTTGGGATACAATTGAGAATCAGTTAATAAATTTTATTAGTAATCATTAGGGAAACACCTGGATCGTTTTGCGCGAGAGAGACAGAACAAAGTAAATGAACGAAATAAAGAATAGAAAAGATAGCAATAAGAAAACGAGAGTAGGTTTTCAACAGAAATTAATTGATAAAAAAAAGGTGAAATAATATAAAAAAGAAAATGAAAAATCGAAATAACACTGTGTCTCCATAAGAGACGAGTAGGTAAATGATATTAATCAAAATAGGCAGGGGCAAGGGTGGGGGGTAATCTCATTGGTATGACAGCACATCATTGCATGGAGAGCAGAGCAGAGCATAGCATAGCACAAGGTCCAAGTACAAGGTCAAATATGCACAAGATTACAAATAAAGGTACGATATCGCACGTTCTAACGTCTATGCCTAATTCTAATGTTCAAAGTGTTGGCTCGCGCAGCGAGCCTTTTACGGCTCGTCATGCTACTCCGTGCCAATTAATGCACTACTGATCCTTCCCGCCTGCCTGGTTGCGCGACCTTTTCACCTTTAATCAGATCCCCTCATTTTTTTTTCTCATCCCCTCCGACACACCTCAGAGTACCTTAAAGATCGTTGGAAGAGGATTCGCGCAGCCAGTAAAGCGGGTCGAGTGCGATTATCGCGATAACGTTTCTAATCCTCAGGACTTTCCTGGAAGGCAGGACGATACGAAGGGCCGAACCGATCAGAGACTTTAATCGCTATGCCCTCACCGCTGATTCCTTTGCTGTACATGCTTGACATGTCCTCGAACTTGGACTTCTTGACTGCGTGACCGGCGATCGGGCATCCTGACAAAGATCTGTGTGTCGAGAACGAGCCGTTTATGTGTCCTATTCCGTCGCAACCAGGAGTTGGACAATTGACTCCTTCGAATTTCATTGCCGTTGCTGCTGCCACTGCTGCCTTGTGCTGTTCAATCGTTCCGCCTGATTCCAAGACTCGCGACTTGTTCCGGTTCGCTATTGGACAGCCGGATGCACTGAAATACAGAGGAGTAGATATTATTCATTTTTCAATTAAGCTTTATGCTTATACTCCAAACATATTTATATTCTATGTGTACCAATTTTGCATCTGCCCAGACTATCTTACCTGCGGTGGGACAAAAATTTCCCGGTAGCGTGACCGGATCCGTCGCAGCCTGGGATTGGACATCTGCAGTCCAAAACCGCAAGCATCACCATTATATACGATCCATATAGCGCAAGCGTGAAATGAGCGGAAACCGCGAGATATTAGTCAGCGTCTTCCCTTAGCATAAGGTTAGTGAGGGTCTTAGGGTGCAAGGGTACACAGTGGCACAGAAGGGACGTCTTGAGGAGTAGTCAGTCTAGGTTAGCCGGAAAACGTACCAGTCATCTTGGCACGTAAAGCACGACGTTGAATAAACCACACCGGAAGGAAGGAAGGAAGGAAGTAGGGTGTCATGAAAGGTAGTAGAAATTCAAACGGATTTCAAAACTGACCTCAATGGCTCTGAGTCTTGTCCGTCCCTGGGTTTGCTCTTGGGTTTGTTGGCACGAGGACAACCTGACAAACTTCTATGGGAGGAGTAATTTCCGGTTACGTGTCCAGAGCCATCGCATCCTGGCGTCGGACACTTCAGCTCTTGGGAATGGGCCTGAATTTGGGACCGATCAGCTCGCGGACATCCGGACAAGCTGGAATGGAACAAAAATTACGTTAGTCGAGACTAAGCTCTAGGACACCATGAGGATTTAGGTTCCGGTTCGAGCCGTATAGGATTTCTCAAGGTCAGGAGGTCCTTCTTTGAGGACACTTCTTTGAGGACACAACCTGGACCGTCCTCATGATGTTCGGCGAACACCTCACGAGTGTCCATTAATGACGTATCAGGAAAGTCGTCGCATGCAATTCCGCGACGTTGCCAGCAGACACGGTCTTGAGAATACTTACCGGCCGCGCTTTCATTGATCTCGGGTCAGAGGTCACACATACATGATCAGTCCTTAGATCATTCGGTAACTGTATTCTCATTGATAAACTCAGGACTTACTTGCTAAGCTCGTATATAGCTATATCCAAATAGAATTTGTATAAGTGCATAATTTTGTTTTTTGTAAATAGACGATAACAGCTTTTAGTCTTTAAAAAAAATATTTCAAGAATTCGATGCCGACAATTCTTCGTGCGAAGCGACCGACGGAAAGGAGTCCCTTCATCGACATTACTATTTAATCCAGAATAGGATCTTGAGGGTGTTCTAGGTTATAGGCAATAGGTTATACGCAATACGTAATATATAGCATGCAAATGGCAACGTCGTGTTCCAATTGGATCACTCATGAGGTGTTGCTCGCACGTGGAGAATAAGACTCTCTAGACAGGATATATATAGAAAATATATATATATGCGTTGCATGTGAAATAGTCAAGTAATTCTTACTCTAAGAACACTAAATAGGAAGAGCCGGGAACACACTCACACCTGACCCCAGTGAAACTTGCCAATTGCCAATTGTATACACTATATCATTGCGTATTAGAGCTTTCATAATATATATTATCAGTAAGTATTTGGTATAGGATTAATTTTGTTTTTTTTTTTTGTTATCTGTTCTGACATGGTCATTGACAACAGTTCGCTACGGTGCTGCCCACTCGAAGCTGGCGAAAGAGAGTAGCGGTTTTCATTTGAAATTCCTATTACAATAGCGGCTAACTTTCTCCATTGGAATAATGAATAATGACGCGATGAAGAGAGCGAGATAGAGATGAAATGAGTGAGAGAGGGAGAGAGAGAGAGAGAAAGAGAGAGAGAGAGAGATAGATAGATAGAGAGAAAGAAAGAAACATCGTGAAAGTAAAAGAGACACTCGATTTCGGTTTCCGTGAAATTTGCCTATACTCTTTACTTCATTCATTTTTAATTCATTTTTTCAAATAATTTACTTTTCCTCGTTTTTCTGTTATACACTCTCATTTTGATCTGTGATTTTGTCATCCCTTTTCGTAGGGGTCGGGTCGAAATTGTTGGGAGGGTACGAAACGTCATTCAACACGAACTTATCTACACACCTGATACAATCGTAAACGTACGTGTATATGTAAGAGACACAAAGAGTTAATACGATTAATAATAATAAGGGGAAAAAAAGGTATATAATATGCTGGTACGTAGGTATACACACGTATCAAATACAAAATGCCGCCAAACTAGGAAGAAGGTTTAAATATCTAAGTCGAGTGTCGCCAAACACTTAAGAAGCCACTACGCCACGGAACCAGCAATATGCATTGATGCATTGCATATAATTTACTTTTGATTCTTGCTCTGATTGTGAGTGTAGGTCAAAGGTTACTTCGTATATCGTGTCACATGTTTCTATCCGTATATGTCACGTGTGCATCCCCTGTATACCTTCTGTACGTCGGCATAATGTTTCCCACGGGGTGCACGCGTACCGGGTTAAATTGTTCAGAGTCAAAAAATAAATAAAACGAACTCCAGTTGTACGAGAAGATTAAAACTTTTTTTTGTTTTACAAACGTATTCGTGAATGATCCTTTTATGTGAAGAATTCATATAGTGTATGATTATACGTGCGAGCGTGCGTGTCGCAGTTGTATGTGTAACGGCAATCTGAACGTTAATGCCAGTGTCAATTAACATGTCAATGTCAATGTTTGGATGAGTGCCTTGCCTTCTGTGGGTAGCGTAGTTCCCCGAGACATGACCCATGCCATCACAGGAGGACGTGGGACACTGAATCAGCTCCTTGCCGTCGCGACCACGAGGAGCAGGCCGTGCCGCGAAATTCAACGATTGCCTCCTCATCATATTCATACTGTATCGAACATTAACAATAAAAAGTCTCGAGACGTATACTAGATATAGGGACTGTGGACGTAGCCTAACGTTATTTTCGCATATCGTCATTTCCTGTAGTATATTTGAGCGCTCGATAATAGATGCTAGTATAGATATGTATATTGTGGCTTATTGATTCTTGTCCATATATGTATTTTTTTCTAATTTTTTATAGTTTGCCGAATCCGCCCGAGCGGATTATTTCAATAAAAAATGTTCTAAACCTTTCTAGGGTGTTTTGCAAAAGTGACTGTTGCTCTACAGAGGCAGCGCTACGACCGCCTCTTCTCTCTGTCCATGGTGAAGAGGCGGAACGAGGAAACGTGGTTGGCCAGCGATGGCTTCGCCTTCTCGTAGGTGTACGAGCAGCTATGAGAAAGCTCGATGACCCTTGAGTGGCCACGATATTGCCCGTACAGTCCCATAGTCCCGTAGTTCAGGGGGCTCTCCGGTTTCGCCATCACGGACTTGAGTGCAATCACGCTCAGCATACTTCTGTGTTTCAGTGATCCGACCCACTCTGGCTCTTTGGCTCTCTCAGACTCTCGTCCTGGGAATTCGGCTTTTCTATGATGAAGGCCTTCTCTTTATACAGAAGGAGATATAGCAGTAGGTAGGAGTTTTAGGATATTGGGATTCGTCTCACGTAAATAGATTTTTGACAGATTGACTCGGGTCGGTCGGTAAGAACCGCGAGGGCCGATATAAACGGATCTCGAGTTGGCTGTGCCAATAAACGTTCTTGTCTCTCACACCCTCTCGCTCTCCCTCTCTCTATCTTTTGCTATGGATGCTGCTGGAGCATGAGGAGGAGGTACCTAATACGGTTAGGACGCGAAGCCTGCTATATTAGCTGGTTATATTGGTCGGAGCCATTAATAACGTTGAAGTATCGCTATCGACTAGTTTCGGCCGAGCCGTATGCTCCGGCATTCTAGACGATCCATTTACCGTCCGACAACCTGGGGAACGAACCACTAGGACGATTTAGGAGACTCCAAGGACGTATCTACTTTTCTCTGAGGGTAGGCAGACTTTTCATTTATATACCACTTGGAGACGTAGGACGTTGGATAAGGATGACAGTGACTTCTTTAGAAATTTTCTTTCCTGGGGACAGAAGGTGTAGTATGCTTTGTATTAGGGAGACACAGGAAATCGAGGAGGAAGCTGAGGAAGAGAGCCGTACCAGTTTCCCGAAGGATCCCAAGGTGTTACGGGTTCTAACCCCGACGGGACGTTAGGGCGCCGGGACGATGGGTCTCGCCCCATAATCCAGTGCGGTGGCAACTGATTATATCCCATCCTTCCCTAGCTCCCTAGCTCTACCACCTTCCCTCCTTCGGCGCAGCTACCTCATCCTCCAGATTCTCTAACCTTATCCACAGCCCCAATCCTATACCGCCGAGCTTTACGTCAATTAGAATAAGGTTGGCACTTTCGCTACGAAGAGTAATTACTTTAATTAACAAAATGGAGGTGGTGGCTATGCGCGCCGTCGAGGCGCCAAGCGTCCGTTCGCCAACCGTTTTCTCATTTCGATGCAAGAGCGACCAAGTTACAGGAAAACGGAAGTGAGAATCATCTCACCAAGGGCAAAGGGTTACCCCGTTTCCGCTCGGTCGGTTCGGCTAACCTTTCAACCATGAATCCTAAACCAGGAACTGTGAATGAAGTAGCTTCGCGACACGACTGACATTTTGACAATGAGGATAAAAATGATTTTAAGGAACTCCAAGAAACTCTTACCTGTCATCCTTGCCCGAAGGTTTATCCAATGGACCAATACTGTGCTGTATCGGTGGCATACTGTAACAAGGCGCCGGCGTATATCCCGCAGGAATTTGATATCCGGATGTAACAGGACCTCCCGGATAAGACCCACCGCAATTGTATCCTGCACTAGGATAAGGGGTATAGGTATTTCCTGGATACTCTGCCTGGACACCAGCCATGCCATATCCTGGATGAGGACTCATGGGTCCGTAACCTATAAAAAAAAAAAGAAATTCAAACTAAAAATATCACTGGATAAACACAGATGATTTTTTTTTAATTTATTCACCTAACGGTACAGTCACTCACAAAATACAGAGTCTATAGCAACGTAGTCCCTATAACGGTGGATATCCAATAGCACTACCGTACAGACTGTACAGCGGCAGAGGGAACAGCGCACACCAATGAACAACATGGCAGTTGATTAACCGTTGTAAAATCCATACGTTTATTTGCACGCAAGAATTCATTCCGCCTATGCCCGCACAAATAATGTAAGTCTGTACATCCGTGTGCGCACACGCCATCCACAAAAACTGTGAAACAGCTGCAGGGGGATAGCAGTCCCTATCCTCGTGGTGGTGTTCCTCTGTTTTCCAGTGCGTTTACCAACAGCCATGACGTATCGGTGATCCTAGTCCTGGCGATGGTGGTCGTGTATTCGAATGTTTCAATTTCAATAACTACTCCCTGGGCGTCGCTGCCCTGCAATATTACGAGAATTCGGACTGCGCTGGACTTTTGTTTCGTGTATGCGAAATATTGATAATTAACAATGGCCGTGTCGCACACGTTGGCTTCGGCGTACGTGCCGGTACTGTATCGACGGGGGGGTTGTGCTGGGAGACGCACTCCGAGCTTTGGGCGAAAAGGTTCTCCAATTTGAGAGGGTGAGGGCTCAGCAACGGTACAGTGGAACATAGTCAGGTTATGTATATAGCTGTGGGAAATGAGTCGGATATAGGTAGTTATTACTGATGCTGCGTCCTATTCTATGGGAATTTTTATTCTGGGGTTGTAACTGCGTTCATCCCTGGGGGTATCGTGCTCTTTGTTCTATTCCACCTACTGTTGTACCTAAATTCTACTCTTTTTGGAATCGAACCACTTTTTACTATCATATGAGTACTCTTAGTCACCCTCTGATACAAAGGATTTCGGGGATGACGTTTGAGGACACTATTACTTTGTTAGGTCATTAGGGTGTTAATTCTCATTGTTGTAATAAAATTATATTTTTGGAGACCTAAACTTTATTTGCATAGTAATTCGCAAATTTGTAATTAAAAAGTTGAGGTCTTATTTTATATTTACATATATGGAATGAGTAGGTGGTCTGATCGAACGGTTGAAAAGATCATGAAAAATGGAAAAATCTTTAAGGTGGCTATTTTATTTTTCGGTTTATCAAGAGGGTCTCTTTGTTAAGACGTCTCCAGCATCCTCAATAGGTTAGCAGGAGCGAAATATGATAATGGCTCACCAGTGGGATCTCGGTAGGCGTCCATGTAGTGGGAACCGCCGCTGTCGGGGGTGCTTTCTCGACTGTAGGCCGCAGCGTGCACCCCAGGAGGTGGGAAACCCGGAACAGGCCTGATGCCAGGACCCCCGCTGAAGTTGACTGGTTCGTTTGCCGTCGAGAAGTCCACGGGTTCTGTCTGTTCCTCGATGGGTCTAGGGGCAGGAAATCCAGGTCCGACCGGGACAGCAGCCACGGCTTCACCATGACCAGTTGAGTACTGAGGACTTGGTGCACCGCTGTATAATTGAAAAAGGATTTTCATTAGGATGGATCGAGGTCGATCGAGGAGTCCCTGAGGATGGTGTGCCTAACGCAAATGAAAAGGGACGCTACAGACACCTTAAGGTAGATTAGCGTATACCTTACCTATGAAGCCTATTTACGCTGAGGTCAAGGGTTTGTCCCTGAGGACTTGGAACTTGGGGACTGGCTGTGAGATGGGGACTGGCTGCGGCTTGAGGACTACCACCAACAGTTTGACCTCCACCATATTGAGGACTTAAACTGTTCGATCCGTATGGAGGAGCTTGAGGACTCGTTGAGGTCACACTCGAGGTAGAGAGGTCCATGACCGAACCTCCTGGGGACGTGGGTGGTCCTCCTCCAGCTTTTTGCATTTGCTGAACCTGAGCGACCGTCACGCACTTAACTGAAATTCAGAAATAGATAACAGATATAGATGTGGTGAAAACAATAAATATCAAAATATGAAACAATCTAAGATTTCATACCATCCTCGGTCTTCATCATTCCAGCAGCCGTCGCAGCAGCCATAGCCATTTGATGCTGCTGGGCAGCCGCTGCTTCCTGATGATAAGCCCTTTCCTGTTCTTCCGGCGTCATTCCACTCTGGCCTAAGTAATACATATTCGCCCTAGAGTGCAGCTGTTGCTGCGGTTGAGGTTGAAGAGGCGCACAAGGCTGGGCGTCGTATCTCTCGTACGCCGAAGCAGTGCCAGGGTCGTAAGGACGGTGATTGGCTGCGCTCACGACGGCGTTATCGTAACTCCTAGCCGCGACAATATCATTGGAATAGGTAACGACAGGCCTGGCAATATTTCCACCCCCAGGATGCATATACGCCCTTGCGTGTTCCGCTGATCTGTGATGATACAGATCCTCGGTGGTTGTAGGAGCACCAGCAGCAGCAGCCGCCGCCGCAGCCATCATCACCGAAGACTCGTACGGTGACCTCTGGGTCATCTGATGAGAAGACATCCTGGTGTCCTCCACCATAGGCATAGGATAGGTCACCGTAGGCTGCATCGGTAACACGTGATGAGTGGGATGTTGGCTCGGATGATGAATAGTCCCTCCTATGGACCTGGAGCCCATCGCCTCCATAGATGACAAGGATGACGAATTCGAATCCTGATTAAGATAAGAATCGTAGGCCTGCCTAACAGGCGGTGGTGGTGGAGGTGGTGAGTTGACCCTACAGGAAGATGCTTCTTCGGACTTGGGTACCAACAGATCCGACCCTTGACTTCTTCCAGGAAGAGAATTGCAGCAGCTGCTATTCGTCCCTCCCGCCTCACTCTTAGGTACGACCTTATTAGAACGAGACGGACTCTCTTCCGGTGTTTTAGGCGGTTTTATATTGATACCAGCAGCTTTGGTAGCGGCGTAGTAATCATAGGACGGTGACGTCACTGGTTTCACGTCTTGCGTACTTCCACCGTACTGTGCGTAACACTTGGACTCCAACGATCCCGGCAGTAAACTCGAACTGATGTATTCCGGTGGTATTCCTGGCACTGTCACGCATCAAAGTAACAAATACATTCTTATTATTAATATCCTTGGTCAATCTCATAACAAGACTGCGACGCATGCGCCAAAACAGCTACGGCAAATCTTACTGGCAAATCAACGTGTAAAAAAACTAATGAAACAAAAGTGCGACAAATAAATTGTATTACGTGAAAAAAGTAAAACTCGTATGACATTTTTACTGTATATAAGGGGACTCGGTTGCTTCCTAATCGGCGACCTGCCTTACCTTGTGCCTTGTGACGGGCCTCGCGTGCGGCCTGCTTATTCGCCGCGGCGATGGGACATCCGGACGAACTTCTGTGAGTGTTGCGATTGGAGCTGACATGGCCACGGCCGTTGCAACCAGGCGTCGGGCATTTCAAAATAGTCTCATGCATCGCCAGAACTGCGAGAACCCAGACGCGCCAAATTACAGACCACGTCGACGCACAGACATACACACACACAGCAGAATCTTTTTTTGCCTTCTTCTCGTTTAGCTAATCTTACATTTTCGTTTCTTTCCTTTTTCGTTCTTCGTCTCTATTATCCGTCATGAATTTTTATGTAATCGTTCTCTTGTACACATTGAGTATAATATAATGCATCTAGCGATACTGCACTTTGACCTTGCACCGTATACGCGCTTAACGATTTCTCGTTTTTGCGGATTCGGAGAGATTGATATCGAGATTAAGGACACTAAGTTCAACTCTATATATATATATATGTGTATATAGATATATATTTATATATACGTAGAGAGCAGGAGAATGAGATAGAGATTCATAGTGAAAGAGGAGATATAGATTAAAGAACTAGAGAGAAGTGAAAGAAACAGAGCGAAGTACACAACGTCACGGATTTAACATAAATCAGTAATATATATATATATATATATATATTAATGTATATATCGAGCGGGTAGAGAGAAAACAAGTAAAGATACAATTAATCGAGAGATAAAATTATAAGACAACAACTTGCAACACCTCGTATAATTAATAGTGGCGTCTATACATTGGTACGTATATGTAAATATATATATTTATATATATACATTTATATATATATATATATATATATATATATATATATCAGCAGCTTGTCATTTATAGAGGATGGATGCGTGGCCGAAGATTTCGCGTGACGTTTTAAAAAAGATGATACCGGAAGTCGGATTCTCAGGGTGTGTCTATAATTGTGGCAAAAAATCCTGTCGTCGCTGTGAAATTGATCATTGATGAATCTACCGATTCGAGACAGGGAATATGGAGACTGGGATAGGATTAGGAGTAGAATTAGATGAAATGAGATTAAGATGAATAAGGAATGAAGGGATCGGTCCAGATGTGGATCGAATAGAATGAAGATCGACGAGTGAAGAACGAAGAGTGAAGAGCGCCAGTGGGCTGGAACACTTGTGCTCTCGACTTTTTTTTCTTACCGCTTTCACATTATACTCAATGTCATCGCGAAATCTTTGCTCTCTCTCCCTCTCTCTCTCTTTGTCTCACTCTCTGACACGTTCTCTCTCATTCTCTCTCTCACTCTCTGTCTCTTGTGATTCTGGCGTGTGCGCATGCCGGCTCTCTTTGCCCGTTGGGCTCTCGAGTCCTCTCTCTCTCTCTCTCTCTTTCTTTCATTCTTTCACTCTCTCATTCTTTCCCTCTCTCTCTCTCTCTCACTCTCCCGGCAACACAACCAAGTCGAGTGTCATGATAATTCTACTAATGAACTACAAACAGAATGGTAAATTAAACGGAAGTGAATGCAATAAATAAAGCTCTCTACCCCGCAAACGAAAAGCACAAAGGATAAACATATATACGTTACGTAACAGATATACACGCAGCGCACACAACACCCACGTACCCGCAAGTACAGAGTAGAAATGTCAATTTGACTTTTTTGCCGTTTTTTCGACATTCTGTTCTACGTATAAAATTATACGTCGCGGCGTACGTAGGGTGAAGAACGTCGAGGCGAGGAAACGGCCAGGAATAAAACTTTTGATTGGACAATTTTTTTATATAAAAAATATTGACACAAAGGGAAGCGAGATGAGGCACGAAAAGCAGCCGAGATTTCCTTGCCACGCGGTTTCGCATATTATGCAACGTTATTTCTTTTCGTATGACTGTTTATTTTTTTTTTTGATGGCAGAAACAGAAGATGCACTACGAAGAAGGTACAAAACGAGAGAGAATTTTTGCAGATTCTGTCGTAAAGATACTCACTCTCTGGCGTCAGCTTGTCTTTGCGTGGACAACCGGATAAACTGTAAGCAAAACGAGATAAACGGGAAATTAATTATAATTAAAATATGCGAATCGAGTATTCAAAACAATACGCACGATTCTACGTTATTGGACCGCCCAATATCTCAGATACTGCGTCAAGTGAAAATTAATTAACTGGCATTTGTGCTTTCATACGTATACAATACAGAGGTATGTATATGCATGCAGATACGCAGATATAACCTAATCGGCATTGAGCGAGTAGGTTGTTAATTACTGATAATTGCTTACCTGCGATGGTGGGAGTACAGTCCGGTCACGTGACCCTGGCCCGTGCAACCAGGCGTCGGGCACTTGTTGCCTTCTGCAACAAATCAAAGCAGCGCAACCGCGCATACGCCAACGTTACTTCCTAGTTGTTATTAATTTGATAAGAATCATGTAAATTAATCGCGTGCTTTATGCTATTATCTAGTTCGAGTATTTGATCAATCTTCCTTCCTCTAGTCTTTATCAAGTTAATTTTGTCCTTATTACCATTTTTTTTTTGTCAATTTGAATACATATTTCGATACAATAACCTTTCTTATGCGGTCGCAATTTTTACTCTATTAATACTTTATCTGCAGTGTAGGTGTACAAGGTTAGGTACGTACTTGCTACCCTGGAGTTGTTCCATTTTATAGGAATATATACGCTCCTGTATTCCCTAGGTAGAAACCCTTCGCGTCGCATGCATTTGAATGGAAATTAACTATTGAATCGTTGACAACCGACGTGTCCGGCGTCCCGACGCTTCGGCCAGATAGGAGCGTCTCGATTGGAGCTTCGTTTGATACGCAACGCACACCTCGCCAGTTACCAAGAACGTTGCCCGGTGCTTAGACCCTTCGAGTTTCCATGAAAGTTACGTCGTTAGAGGTTAAGGAAACGTCCGCGGCGACGACAACGCCTTTTGTATAAGTAGTCTTCCTATCTCATGAGTATCTATACTCTTTCACTATTACATCTATCTATTACTTTTTCTCTGTTAAAGCCTTAATGCGATAAGACGGTAAAGAGGGAAGCAAAAGAAAATGGCGGCAACTGAAAGGTCTCGCGTGTCGTGAATTCGTGCGTTTCACGAGTAGAAAAGAATATCAGTGTGTCGTGGTGACGATGTTGGGCGTCGTCGTCGTGGCATGTTGCGTATTTGTGAATATCCTCTGGGATTTCGCGGTCCCATGCTTAAGCCCTCGAGATTAACGCCAACCGTGACCGACGTAGAGGCAGTCGCGTAACAAAGGATCCCCTTTGGCCGTTTCGACGAGCACTGCTTTAGGAAGGACGCCTCGAGTATATCGTTTCGTTTGATGAGTAGATCCAGTGAGACAGGAGAGACACGTCGGGACGCTACGAAGAAAGACATTCCTAGTACCCTAAGAAGTGATTCGAGGGAGGTCGCGTGACTTGGATATTATGTGGCAGTTGGAACCCGCTTAGAAAATCGCAAGCTACCGTTTTGCGACTTGAATACGTGCGACTGTGGGTGCATGTCACTAGGGTGGTTAATGGAGTATGTGGAGCACCTCCATGTAACGACGTATATCCAGGACCTAGCATATACACAGGTTCCTCGAAAGGCAGGTAAATAATTCTCTGATTAAAGCGGGATTACGTGGGTTCTCGATGATTTGAGTAAGGGTGGTCATAAGTAGGTCCGTCACGTGTGAGAGGATATCGAAGACGAGGGTGAGGATTTTCAGGGCGTTTCAGGGGTGTAGCGAAAACCATTGCAAGCTGTGTTTTTAGGGTGTTCTCAAGAGTGTTTAGAGGATCCTTTAGGTATATAGGTGAGTACGGATACTTTTATAAACTTTGTCATGTACTAATCCCTAAGGTCTGATCCCCACTCGCTCGTTTTCTCTATCCCAGTTGCCATCACGGCGAAACTTCATCAGGCCGTCATTTCGCGTAGCCGAGACTCGATCCCTGCTTAGATGGGTGGCTGCTCCGATGGTTAGCTAGCTATGTTCCTTCAATCCTGGGACCACCCCATAAATTGGATTACGATACGTGACGTCATTAGAGGCATGCTTTATTTTCAGTGGGAGCGACCTCGATGCCTGGAGCGATACTATACCTATACACCATCCCCTGTATGTCGTAATACTTCTTTTAATATCTTTAATCTGATCCTTATTATTATGATTATTCTAAACAATTATCTGTTGTAGTAAGAAAAAAAATATATATAATTCCTCTAACGTGAAGTCGACCTTTTAACTTGGAAGGGGTAATGCTTCCGGTCAACAAAATGAATACCGGCACGCGCCGTTCTTTCCGGACGTCTGAATAGAGTTGTAACGAGCCGGACGCGAAGGATGCTGCTTTTTCTGGAGGGAAAAGCCAGACAGGGTGGCAGGGCGAAAGAGAGACATATGTACAAGTAAACACGTGTGAAAGAGTGAAAGAGAGAAATGAGAGAGAAAGAGAAGAACGTACAGAGGGTGAAGTCGGAAGGGACGAAAATGATAGCGTAGTGGGCAGCCTAGTGGCTCAGGGTTCAGGATTCAGGATTGAGGGCTGAGGGCTCAAAGAGGGTGAGGATAAGGGTGAGGATGAGAGTGAGGCGAGTGTGTAATTGTGTTATTTTGTAGCCATTTCATGTGAGGGTCACCACGGGAGAGCGACGTGTACATAAACACCAGGATTGTTTTATTCATTCGCTCGGTTGCACCCCCGGACGCGTGCCATTTTATCCACTTTTTTTTTCACCCTTTCTTTTCATCCCCCTGGACCATACACTCCTCGCTGTGTTTTCTTAAGCAATAGATTTCTAATGAAACGATCTGCGTATTGGGTCGAGCGCACAGTCGCCATTCTAAGGGTTGAACGACGGACAGTAAGAAATGTCCGAGGGTTCAATTACGGCGGGTGGAAGAGGGCGAAGTAAGAGTAGCGTAAAATTGAGTTACAGGGTAGTTTATTTTTTTATTAGCACTCCGTCGGCCCGCGAGGGTCCGTACGTCGACTGCGGCTTTGGGGGTAGTTTGCGGCCAATGGATTTCCCGATAGCGGCTTTATAGCGTGTCAACACGCTTCTCTAGGGGTGCGCACGCAATCGCCACACAAAATCAAACGATATCCAGGGCTAACCGTGTGAGAGCGATCGACCTTTTGTGATTCTATAGAACCCGCTTGACCCGCTCGCACGCTAATACCACCAACCAACCCCCCCGCCCCTTAGAAAATAGTAGCTAGTACCTACTACCTTTTACCTACCACCCTATTCTCACCCCTATACACACTTACAGAACTATACATGCATACCTGATTTCTACGTGAAGTAAACGACTCGTTGATCGGCCTCTCAATTTTATCTCACGACACGCCGTTTAAAATCCACCCCCATCTCAGAGCCAACCCTTACTACCTTTATATACTTCATTTGCAAGGTGCATTTCGTGCACCGCTTTACTACCCCTATATCCTCCTCGGCACGAGTAACAATAATAGTGCAGTGGCAGTAATAGTAGCAGTAGATGTATATATGCCAGAGGGATGTTTCTGCAAATCTTCTCCATCAGAGAAGTTGGGGATAGTGATAAGGGACGAGGAGGGACTAGGAGAAAAGGCTAAGGGGATAATGAGGAAAGGCAGGGACGCAATGCTGGTAATAAGGTGGCTTGAAACGGGGGTGGCATGCTAGTCACGTTTCCAGCTGCTGACAGCTGTGGCTTATACATATGACGTGGTATCAACCCCAAATTTCCCTCGACTAGACGCTCCGTGTCACCGCGTCCCGTAACACTCTGGAATGCACTCAAACTCCACCTGTCACCCCTTAACGAGTCTTCATCTTCCCTCCGAGTCGCCAATCTCCTGACGCATCGTCGTTTTTCTTCGTTCATACCTTTATCGTTATTTCTTGTCAACCCCTTTTCGTGTTTCCTTAAGATTTTTATAAAGCGTGACGTGGTCATTGATCATTTACGATTGGCTAAGATTGAATCCTTCTCGTAGTATAACCAACGTGGAGAATAATTTCGGCGTAGAGACCTTGATTTCACCATTTGAGTCATCACCCCTCGCTTCGTAATTATTGATTTTCCGCGCTGGTCTAACTCCCCTAACTTTATAGACAGAGCAAGAGTGAGAGAGAGATAGAGAGAGAGAGAGAGAGTCGAAAATGCCTTTTGTCCCCCCAGCCCCCAAAGCCAAAAGCCCCATCGTCTCCTGGGCTATCAGACAGTCTTGGTAACGCATAACGCACGAGCGACAACCCCTCTACTATTCTCATAAATGTTTTAACGAATTTCTTGCAAGTCATTCTAAGCTTTGTTTACACGATTAATGCGATATTGATAATTATTTGTTAATGAGCCTCATCGCGCACCGAATTCTTCTTTTTTTTTTAATGAAAAACAGAATATTTTTGGAAACACATTCTTCTTACAGATCCTCACCTCTATTAAGACTGGACGGCGACATGGACATTCCAGGTCTGGTGCCGTCGAAACCTCCAGCCCTTTCCGGTAGCTTCATCACGCTGTCCTGTTGAATGTTTCCGGTTGTCGTTGAGACATCACCTACAGCTGCAGGACTGACGTTCGTGGTTGTAGTTGTGATGATGCTACTGCTGCTGCTACTATTACTGGTATTGTTGTTGTTGTTGTTATTGATGGTATTATTGCTCCCACTGGGTGGGTTTACACTGCTGCTACTGCTTACTGCAGCAACACTGACAACTCCTTCTCTGGTGATGTCCTGGATTGCACTGGCCGCTCTGGAGCCGACGCCGGCTGGTTGCAAGATTGTGTACTGCTTGGAGGTGTTCGTATCTGGACTTGCGACGGAGGAGATGCCTCCAGGACTCTTGCTGGAGTTTGGTGCGTTCACTGTGTTCACCGGGTTTACAGGATTTGGAGTATCGCGTGACACTTGGTTCTCGTCCTTCGAGGACTTCAGCTGCAGCAGAGAGACTGTCGAGACGTGTTTATCGTCGGGGGACGGAGAGATTCCTGTTACGGGCTGGGGACCTGGCATTACTGGTCCAGGTACTACACCTGGTGGTGGGTACCCAACGAAGGTGGCTGATGCTGGGTATGGTCCTATTGGCGGGATTGATGCTGATCCTGGAGGACTTCCGGTCTGCGTAGGTGCACGACAGCCGGATTTTGTGTGATCTGTATTCGGTGGTCTAAAGGCGGAAGTTGCAGAAAATGGCGATGTGCCCGATGATGGGGATGAGGAAGGTACTGTATTTCCTGTAGGAGATACCTTCATGGTACCATCGCCGTACTGTCTTTGGTACCCACTGTAGAGGTGTTGCTGTTGGTGCTGCTGTTGGTGTTGTTGGTGTTGTTGGTGCTGTTGATGGTGATGTTGCTGTCTTCCTGAATTAGT
>JARPRG010000075.1:379781-413778 GCA_031001745.1 Hartigia nigra | reverse complement strand
TGCTGTTGGTGCTGCTGTTGGTGTTGTTGGTGTTGTTGGTGCTGTTGATGGTGATGTTGCTGTCTTCCTGAATTAGTTGGCGATGATCCATTTCTACAGGTTCTGTCCTTGTCTTTACCATCGATCTTATCCTTATCAGCCTCATCCTTATCCGTCGTAGGGTCCGACATGTCTATTTCTAGTTCGTTTGAAGAATCGTCTACGAGCTCGTTAAAATCTGGAGGATCGTACCTGGAGTACTTGTCATGTTGGCGATTTTGTTCTCCGTGAGGTCCGACATTTCTGTCCTTTCCCAGGGGAAGAGATCGTGGTCCAGATCGGTTCTTGGACTCATTCGGATTCTGGCCCACTTGGTTCTGTATGGAGGCACATTCACTTTCTATCTTCAAAAGGTTGTCTAATTCCTTTTTGGTTTTATTTGGTTGTTGCTTAGTAGGATCTTGTTTATTTTGTTGTTGCTGCCCTCTTCCGCTACGGTCCTGGTGTCCACGAAGCGTGATGACGTCCTTGAGAGAACATCCGGCTTCGGTGCTGGTCGTCGAAGAGGTCGATACGGATGATGGTGACAATTTTGGATTTTCTTTCTTCTCCTCAAAAAGATTTTCAAAATTCGACTCGTACTTGTCCTCGTCAGAATTACCTCTTTGATAAAGACATCCTCTAGGTCCTGGCCAGCTACCAGAGAGACTCTTCAGTGCAGCCTCCGTCTCACGGATGAGGGTCTCGTCGTCCTCTGGTTCTTCAGAATTCTTGCTAGTTTTCCTCGCCGGACTTCCGGAATTGCCCGATGGGAAGACTCGCTTCTTCTGTGGCAAAGCTATATTCTTTGCAGCATCCATTTCGATCTGCTTTCTGATCTCATCATCGCGCAAACCTTTTCTTCGACGCTTCGCAGCAGCATCCGCTGTCTCCATTTCTTGAGGTACACTTTGTTGCGCGATCATCTTCTTGCTACTCAGTGATTGCTGCTTCGGCTTCGGAGTGCACGTCTCTGCTTCGAGTTTCCGTTTTTTGAGGTGCGCCATCGCATTCTGCCCACCCGGTACGCTGGTCAGTTCCACCCTGGAACACGAAAATGCCAGAGTTAAGTCGATCGCAGCGTCCGGTAAAAGCAGCACCACTATAACGAGCACTGCCACACGAGCACGAGTATCAGCACCAGCACGAGCACCAGCACCAGTATCAGAATCTGATCCAGCAGCAATTCCTCCACAAGAGTCCTCGGACTCCGGATCTCTTCTGGATAAGGATCGAAGGATGCTGAGGAGTCACGTTCAATCAATTACATCTCTTTCGATTGATCTTTAGGATCTAAGTGTCGCGAGATACCGATGCACTTTCAATGTTAAACATCTTCGACCTGACAATTCTCTCGGTCTTTATCATTCTTATTCTCCGCTGAGCCTTATCACCATTCATCTCGATCACCATAGATCAATCTAAAATCATTCTTAAAATGAATTCACCTGCGTTCCTTCCTGAAGTCATAGCCACGCCGAGACTCCTGAGATGTTTCTCATGCTGCCTGGGCCATGTCATGTGAACACTTTCAAAAAAAAAAAAAAAGAAAAGAAAAATCTTCAAAGATACTTCGAGTCTTTACGTTAATAATTCTAATCCGGTCCAATTAATCAAATTGACAATAAAACCTTCTGTCCAGTTCTAATGAATAAAATTCGCGCGCGACTTGTCAAATCTCATCAAAACGTTGCGCGGACACGAGGACGTTCTGGGGGGGTTGTGCGTTAGGGGTCGCGTTGAAACCAGCCTCATCGAGGGAAAGAGCAACAGCGAGCCCTTCTCGACGGGGTGCTCGTGAGCTACTGTGCTATGTTGAAGGAAAATGACTCGGGGTGGTCAGAGGGTGGTTTAGATCGAATAGTAGTGGGGATGCGCAGTTGCGCAAGAATCGTGATTCTGCTCCGTCTCCAAAAGTGGGGGCGGGTTCTGCGCATTGTCCACCCCCAAGGTTTGGCGTTGCCGACAGCGGCGTCGTCGTCGTCGACGTCGACGGCGGCGAAACGCAAACCCGTGGCTGCTAGAGGCTTGTAAGGTAGGAGGGTAGCTGGCCTGCGCTCCTTGCCTTCGTCTTTACCCTATCGCAGACCCCACCAAGTCGACGCTGACTCTCCCACTACTGGCAGATCCTGTATCATCGTGGTGGAGGAACACGACGAGGAGTGTGAGCGGCTACGAGGAGGTTCAGAGGGTGCGCGGAATATCTTTCGTAGGTTGGTGCTACCTAGATGCACACCACTGTGAAATTCTCAGTGTGTTGGGAGCCGTGCACCGCGCACGTTCCTATATTTTTAGCTCATGTACTCGGAGACACCCCCTATACAGATACTATTGCTACTGCCACTAGTGCTTCCAACCCCATCGCTAGCAGCGCCGTCGCAACCCTTATGACCAGTACCATGACGACGGTCCACCCTTCTCCAAAATCTAGTTCTTTCGCTAAGTTTAGAAATTCACAAGGCACTCTGGAAACACGTTCGAGTTCCCTGACCCTTCTGTTTTTTTTCCGATCATGTGAGGATGATGCTGGACCTTTAGTAATTTTAGCCCATCCTCTAGCCGAGGAAACTTTTCTCCTAAGGTCTCGCGTATTAATCCACGACGTTTCCTTGAAATTCAAGGGATGATCCGCTTGGGGGCCGAGCACGTAATATTCTGGCGAACGTGAAGCCGTCGGAGCCGGAATCGAGATTAATCGGGCCGTGCGGGTTAAGATCGTTGAACGCGTTATTAATCCATTATTAAGATAAGAGAGATGGAGCAAGAGAGAGAGAGAGAGTGAGAGAGAACGATAGGGGTTGGAAAGACATGGGTTGAACAGAGTGAAAGTCTGAGCTTCTCGGAGAAAGGAGTGACGGTCGCAGTTAGGCAGACGAATATGACTCCACGAGGAAGAGTGAGGAGACCTTTGGATAATTGATGAAACGATCTTTAGATCGACAGGTTCCTTGTCAAATTAATGACCTCCCGGACCCTCCTTCAGCATCGTCCAGTGAACCAGTATCGAGTCTTGGCAGCTGAAGCGTCCGGATTGGGCCAGGGGGAACCAATATGGATCTCAAGAGTTTCTTTTTTAACTTGGCCGTCATAAGGCCAGGCCGTCATTAATTAAAACTCTTCGGGGCTGCGTCGAGCGTTTAATCGAGCTATCGGGTAGAGGGTAAGAACCCTCTGCTTTACCCTCTTACACCCTTGTACTCTACCCACCTCTCTCTGGCATCTTAACGTCCTGGACCTTCTACGGGGTCGAATCCGAGCCGGTGAACTTGTGACTCGTCAAGAAACAGCTGCTGGTAATGTCTTGGTTCTCGCTGATCGTGTGACCCGTGATGGTTAAGGATGACGGATGACGGATGACGATCACCTTCGCCGTCATCATTATTATTCTGCTCCAGGAAGCAGTCTAGACCTTAGCTTATACTCATCTCATGCCAATAGTAATAAGTACGTAGTATACTGTTCCTGGCGATAGGAGCCGACAACTCAAAACAGATAAAGTAGTACTGGAGTGCGGAGGCATCTTTGAGGATTGAAGGATTCGAGAGTAAAGGAGAAATGGCAAACGGAAGCGAAAGAGAGAGACAGAACTAGAAGTATAAGGAGCAAGAAGGATCAGCGTCAGCGCTTAGTGTGCCGCACCCTGGGATCTCAAGGAGAGCTTCCCTTAAACCTTAAACCTCGTACCTTAAACCTTAAACCTCCTCAGACCACCGAGCTAGGAGTTTAGAGCGGCGAACTCTACCGCGTGCACGAGGTTTCCTGGCTAGAAGGGAAAACGAGGTTGAGGAGGTCGAAATCGGAAGTTAAATCGCGTCGACGGCTTAAGACATTATCACTTTTCTTTGCAGACCGATGCTCCCTGCCCGGAAGTTCGACCAGCTTGAGATAATCGAGGATCGATCCTTTTTCCATCTTTGAGTCATTTTCTATATAAATATATATACGACCATTTTCTATAGCGACTAATCAGTTACTCTCTCACTACTCAATTTTCCAATCCAATTGATATAGCTCCACATTCCAGCTCGGACTTCACTTTGATCTGGTATAATCGATGGACCAACTCTATCTTGATCTCTCTCCTTCTTGGACTAGGGGGACATTTAAATGGAGACTCATCAATTAATTAGGGAGTATCGGTTCATTCGTTGGATCGCGTCCACCAGTCCTCAACGTGTCCTGGTTCAAAGTAGATCCTACCAAGGCCGAGGAGGGAACGTCTTCTAAGAGGATGCTGCCGCCAGTGAAGGGATTAGAGTATTAGGCAACGTCACGTCACTAAAGTCTAAAGGAGCCTCCTTGGAACTGTGTTTCAAGAGATAGCCGAAACTTCCACCCTGGCCTCCTACATTCCCTCTCTCTCTCTCTTTCAATCTCTCTCCCCCCATCCATCCACCCACACCCCACCTCCCATCGGCTCTTGACTCCTTCGAGCTTCCCTCCTCCAAGTCCTCTGACCCTCTGACAATTCCAATTAGATAAACCGCCAGCGGATCACAGCTCTTAGTGGTCGGTCTATTCGCGGGGTTTCCTCCTCCCTTCTGCCCCTCTTCTGATCCCTTATCAACGAAATATCGGCGTTAATGTCCAAACGTGGTCAAAGGAAGGATCCTGATCGGTATCGCTCGTATGCCTTTACTCACAATCATTCTGATCTTTACATCCTGCCTACATTTATGCAGAACGTGACTGACACGAATTAAGGTCGTTATACTCCAGATTATCACTGGTGTACGGTTTATCGATGCGTTTCAGGATTTTGGCTACGGATAACGTGTTTGGCTGGGAATAAATAGAAAAATAGATGAAAAAAAATGGGTTATACGTTGTATCGCATTAACCATAAGTGGACTATACTTTTGTATTCTGAACGTGTATTAACAGCAATTTATGAACAATGAGCTCCTTCATTATTCAAAGGGAATATTGGTTTGCTGAGTGCTTTGACGATCCGAAATGTTCTGAGCGTTCATTAGCCATGGCCATTAACCCATATCCTTGCCAGGGGTTAAGAGCGTCGCGACGCTGACACCGCAACCGTGGTCACCTGCTTGTCTCCTGGTCATTACCATTGTCCGATTATACGTAGATGGCTAATAGAAATATTGTTTTTACACGGACTTTTTTTTGCCTCGATAGTTAAGGCATTAGGCGTCCCGACGCTTTTCATTGTGGGCTCATAGTTTCGGGGGTGGAAAGATACGTACGTCTTTTTTTTTTTAAGGGAACGAGGGTGCTAGGCACCTCGACACTTGCGGCAACCGCAGGATAATTTAGGACTCTCTCACGCGTGGATAATGGGAACTTGCCTTAATGCACACCCTTACTTGCTAGCGACTGAATTCACGCGACCAATCTACTACCCTGTGACCTTTAACCCCTGATATGACCTTCGATGGTCCTTTTTTTTCTAGGTAAATTCAATTTTGCCATCGCCAATTAAAATTTTCAATATATTTAGATCAATAAGGAGGAATCACGAATTACTATTTCTGTCTAGTATCATCTTTTAGGATACATTTGATACCCTGGGGATGAATCGTACGACGTGACTGACTCGTCCTTACAATTTAACGACATCCAGATTGGCTCTATTTCCAAAGGGACGCTGATACCTACACTCATACCGTCCATATAAGGTATACCCTGGACTTTCGACTTTATACAGGGGATGGTTTTAAAGGACTCGTATACTACTGGTCCAGGAAGGAATATGGTAGTCGATCAAGAGAAGAGAACTCCATAGAGTGATTCTAACTAGAAGTGGAGTTGAGACTGAGACAGTTGGCCAGCTGGTCCATCAGTCAGTTTTTCACCCCCTGGGAATACTTTTGAGCTTCTCTTCCTTCTTCGAGATCTTTTCTTTTTTTTCCCTTTTCTCCCTCTAAGCACGACCCTCGCTTATTGGTCGACGTCTTAAATCAATCGAATTCTGATAAAATATTTAACGCTGTCCAGGAATGCTTTAAGTGGCTCCTTCTATTGCTGGACCCAGACCTTCCCCCAAAGAAGCTTTTTATGTCCTAATCACATATTTAAGTGCACACTTGCACGGCCTATACCCACACTCCATCTTATCTCTTGAGTGAAGAAGTATATAATATACATACGAAGATTCAGGAAAGCTATAGAAAATTTACCAAAAAAATGAAGAAAAATTGTTATTTTCCTTATTAAGGTATGACTACATTTCGAAATCCTGTTTAATCATTTCCACTAAGTGAATGTCCTGTCGATCGGGCGAGGATGGTTGGTAAGGAAGGATAAGGGTGTACGAGGTATACTCCCCACCCACCCCCACTTCCTTTCCATCCCTTTTAGGGCAATACGTCACGCGTCCCGGTCGGCGCGTAATTAAAGAGAGCGCAGAACAGCATGACGCCTCGGGCTTTTCAGAGTAAGGCAGGGGGCGGTAGCGGCCGAGGTAAGGGATGTGTTTTACCGAGGGATACTTACCATCCCTACGCGGCACATATTTTCATATAACAAAAC
Organism: Hartigia nigra; assembly: GCA_031001745.1. Taxonomy (NCBI): domain Eukaryota; kingdom Metazoa; phylum Arthropoda; class Insecta; order Hymenoptera; family Cephidae; genus Hartigia; species Hartigia nigra. The sequence goes on along the minus strand of JARPRG010000075.1, from coordinate 407,268 downwards.
CATCTGTGTGCCGTGCATAACAAATTTCCACTGATTTATAGGCCGGCAGAGAGAGCGAAAAAGCGAAGAGAGTTGAGTAAGAGAAGCCTGTAAAGAGAGAAAGAGAGAGAGCCAGTAGTTACCAGAGGAGTGTGAAAAGGGAGACTGAAAAAAAAATGAAAGGGAGAAAAAAAAGCATCCCTACCAAAAAGAATAACGTAAGTTCCTTTCACACCTGCTTCAATGAGAAAACAATCAGGTTCTAGCTGCCCTTTTTTATTTTTCCAGCATCCAGAACCGATGGACTATTGCGACTGTACACGGGACAATATTCATCCCCTAAAAGTAGAGAGGGTTGGTTCAATGATAAAGACGAAGATACCCCGTACAAAGTATAGAAATAGGGGTGTAAATAAGAGAAGGGAGGCTTCTTGCTATCGCATTGTTACTGTACGATCAATAGTCTATAGTAACAAGTGTATGTCTATGCGTTAGGATTCATTTAGTACTTCACGTGACTCCAGCTGTGACCATGGTGCGTCTTGTGTACTTGGCATGCACTGAGGTTGTCAGGGGAATGAGAGCAAGTACAACTATATCCTCGTGAAATCATCCCTTAGGATAAATTTTATTTCACGTACTTTAGAATAACTACCCTTTAACACCATCTATTAGAATCACAGCGAAAAGATGCTGGCTAAACGACGCGACTGTCCTCTACACTTTTGCGTCTTCAACGGGAGAATTTCATTCTCCCTAATTCACCAAAGTTTCGCGACGTCGAAACTTTCCCCCTCGCTCTTCCACCCTACAGGTACCTATTTACACCCTCCCTATCATCCCCCAGTCTAGCACCATACCAGTCCAACAATCCCACTTCTTCTACTTTTACCAGTTTCTTTACCTGATGTTCCTGGACCATTTTCATCTCTCTACGCGTTTCATGATAGCTTCAGCCATTTTAACAGGGTTAAAGAGAATAGACATAGGTATATAATGACATAATTTTACATGAAGCAAAAAAGGGGGATAGTTAGGTTCCCCGGATGTTGGCTAAAGAAATGTCGACTGATTTAAGGGTGTGTTTGTTCTGAGTCACCCCCGCCCCGCTCTACCTCCGATTTCTGGGCTCTTACAACATATATATCTATATAGATCCGTACGAGTAGGTAGATGAGCGAGAAGAGCAAAAGCAGGGTGAATTCTTACAGGGTGGAACGTGGCACTAAATTCTGAAATGAGAGCGGAATAAACTGTCCCTGGGTATGGCGGTAATAATATGGCGGGTGGTTGTTAGACGTCGGAATTGGCTCTCTGGCGAGAAATGTTCTCTCCGTTGGAGGACGTATTATTACGATGCAATTTAATGAAAACGATGAGTTTTCCTTCTCGCTACACGTTAGAGAGGGTAAATTGTAAAATTTCGTGTCACCTCTATCATATATATATATATGATATATATTCTACTGTGTCGAGGGTGTGTCTTGCTAATCCTGACTCTTCTCTTGAAAAGCAGTTACGTTATGGCGCTGATGCTGCCAGCCAGTAGTTCAGAACGATGGTTGAGGACTTCGAATATGGGAGACTTGGTGGGAGGGCGGGTTGCTTTTCAGCCATAAAGTGAAAAAGGTTCTGAAGCAGTTTGTTACTGAAGCAGTTGTAACGGAAGGGCACGTAGCTGGGTAACATGATTACAAATATATCATAACCCGAGTCCCTCTTTTGTCCCTCCCCACTCCTCTTCTCCTACTCTCTCATCACTTTCTCTTATTGCCCTCTCTCTTTCACTTTAGCACACGCACCTAGGAAAGACCAGAAGGAGAAACCCCTACATCGGGTTGTCCTCACAAGACGCGATACACGTGCGTAGCCTGTCGATGCGGCTTTACCACTGCAAATCACTGCCCCAACTACCCCTGACGCGTAGGATTCCCAAGGGTGAAAAAGAAAACTGTCCCGTTCCTAGTGAAGAAATCTTTGGGTACGTATGGAACACGGTTTTACGTAAGGTTTTATTGTTTTTAAAGGGTGTAAATTTTTATCCTAGGGATGAAGCTGGATATTTCTACAGACGAAGTGGCTGTCAGTGGCGTTTCTGGAATTTGGCGAGATTCCTGGATGGTCCCAGCATCCGTATTAGGTTGGCAGTACTAGCTACTCTGACCGAGATTCTCTCTCTTTCTCTTACTAATAGCAAGCAGATATCTTCGATGGGGTGGGTTTCAGGGGGTGAAGATGCCAGGAGGTAGGTGAGAGAGGGTGCCCTTGCCTGCCAGCCAGCCAGATATCTTGGAATGTTTTACACCTCATTAGGCAACAATGTGTTGTTGCCGGGGTGAATTATATCGGGCAAGAGACGCCATCAAGATAAATGGCCCGAAGCGGAGGTAATTGTGGGCTTTTATTAGCTCTAGTTCCTCTCAGGGTGCGATCGCGTCAGCTTCTCTTTCGCCGAGTCCTTATTCTACCTTCAACTTACGTTTCCTAACCTTCCCAGTGATGCCTGCCAACCTTCAACCTTTTCCCTGTGGATAGGCTTGTCTTCACCAACCTTAACAACACAATATAGTCCACGAGGTCAATGGGACTATACGAATCGAGGACCCGTTACATTTTGTATGGCCTTCATGGGATTTCGTGAAAATGTCTGGGTATACCTGAGGATGGTGACGATGATGAAATATGAAGTATCCATCCCCCTTCTCCAGAATATGCTAAGCGCACCACCGGTTACCTGGTATGCCTGGCTTGTCCGGCAAGATTAATATGGTCAGCGTGTTTCTTGACATATTTCAAATACATAGGAGGTTAATCACTTTGGAGGACATTGCTGCGGCCAGGATGGTAACTTAGGACGCCGATATCATCCCAGACAGTGGCATCTGTACCATCCGCTTTTACCAAGCAGAAAAATCCTGCTTTAGTCGGACCAGCTATCCAGGCAGTAGAAAGAGATGACGATAGGAAGGACACAACACAAGTTCCTGGAGGTGGCGTCGGCCTCTCGAATGGGGGATCAAAACTTTTCCGCGAATCTCAGCAAGCTCTCGACTTTTACTTGGTTTTCCTATAACCTCCCGCTTTACTTCCTTTCACCTTGCCATCTCTATTTTCTAGGACTATTTTCAAAAGTCTCCTCCTACTCACTGTCTGTCCTGGTACTATTACGTCTCCGGGGGGTTGGCTCATGGTATATACTCAGCATACGAGAGGCAAGCTTGTTCCTGCACCTCCTTCACCACCACCACCACCTCTATCCATACTAGATTCCTCGAGGCTCATGTATTTATTCATTCTTCAACCCCCTTTCCCTCCCTCTAGTCTCTTCTGTACCACCACTACAACCTTTAGTATCATCCCCTATCAAGACTTCATTCACACCAGGTTCATCCTGGCAAAGTCCTACTTGCACCGATATGCTAATAACGTGTCAAAGGAAAGACAATTAATGAAAATTATGTAAAAACTGGACCGTGGATAAGGCTTCATAAATCTTCAGTAATAGGGATGTGGTGTATTTCGAAGCCAAAGCTTTTCATAGTAGCGTATATCTAAATAGATAACTACAGTAGTCCATTTCCCTGGGGATACGTTGTTGACGCTATCCTCATCTTCCTCATCCTCCACCAGGTTCTTTTATTATTCGAAAGCCATATTTACTCATTGAATTCAATTCCGATTCACTTACGGTATGATTTACGCGTTAGAGGCGTACCTGTACCCTCCCCCCTCCGACCACCCTTCCTTGGTGATGGGAATTTATTGGGGGCGGACGCCACCCTAAAAGCCACCCTTTATAGAAGAGATGAGAAGGAAAGTAAAGCAACCAGCCACGTCCTATGCTCGGTTCACTCGTGCGTAATGTTTATGCTCTGCTCGGCTCCAAAAAGTATTGCGGCATCTTTCATACCGGGATATTCCAGTGCCACGTTAAGATACGGTCTTCGCGCGGAATTTGAATTTACTACGATTTTCCCGAAACCGACTCCCTTCACTACCCTCTATCCACCGGTACTCCCCACCCTGGTAAATCCACTTGCAAATTTCTCACAGGACCACACACACACACCACCCCGACTATTTATATCTCTCGCTCGCTCACGTTGCTCACATATGCTCATACGCTATGAGCATATTACGAGATATCGCCCACTAGAATTCACCTATATACGTACGACACTGCTTTATTGAGCCGCTACTGAATTTTTATCTATCCCTTGTGCAAATAGGGCCATAGAGTTCGGGCTTTAAAATTCATGCGCCCTTAAATCAAAATGGCTATTGCAACGGTAACGGACGTCGTGCCGGACGGGAATGTTGCTGGTGCGGAATGGACGTGGATGCTGGAACGTGCGGTATTTTTGTCTGCTGTAGACATTTTTCTGGGGCAAAATGTGTTTTGTACGGGGCGGGCGAGGGGGAGGGGAGGGGAGGCCGGTTTGAACGAGCGTCGCGATGCTGGTCGATCGACTTTTGATAATGAAATAATATGGATCTTTTATAGATTGAATTTTAAGAAAATCGTGAGTCGGTATCAGTTCTTGTCTCAATCTAGATGGCAGCACGTTAGCTATGTCGTACATAGATTTAGGGGTGTCCTTGGAAAAACATAGAGTGTAACGATAATAATGGCTGGTGGGGGAGTGATGTTACTAGTGGAGCAAGAAGGGCAACCCTTGGGAGTACAGGGAGTAGTATGGGTGCAGAGGGATGCCGAGGGTAGAATAAGGTGGCTAAAAGCCAGGAGAAAAAGTAGGGCCGTTATGCTGATGCCTTAACACGTCGCGCGATCCTCAAAAGCCTCGGAGCCTATCGTATGGGTTTTAGGGGGGGGGGGGGGGGCGGGGCGGGGCGGTTGCTTTACCTTGGTACACGTCTTACCATCCCTTACGTTCCTTCGCATTGCCTCACATTGCCTTAGCGAAGGTCTGCCACTGAATTGTGACTGTGACAAGGCAGTTTCCCTGTATCTATGGATATTGTGCTTGGGATATGTGTAGGGGGAGGAGAGGGGTGTGGTGGGGGTGGTTTTTCTTGAGATATACGAGGAAATAAGCCGGAATAATAGTGTCTGTGGATGAGACGGTTGGCGTCCTCTTTATTCAGGACTTCGCACCTGAACCCTCTTCAAGGGTTGTTCCCTACTACCCTTAATTCTAGTTTCGCTGAATCTAGTGGAGAAATTTTCTTCTCTAATAGACAACCTGTATAGGGGTTGGCTGCGATTCTCTGTGGATATAACGTAATTTGAAAGGACTGCTGGAGCAAAACAAAGGAGACTCCTTCTGGTGGTTCTGGTTCTGGTGCTGCCGGTGCACAAAATCCTCTGGTCTCTCTGGTTCTAGGCAGCCTGGTTCGCCGCTGATATATTACCCCGTCGCTGATATACGCTGGCTTTTGATTTATGCGGAGTAAACGCCACCTAGAGAATCCCTTCCTTTGCCTAAAACCCTTGGTTTCCCATCCCCTTCGCGAAAATCATATGGAAAGTCTGTGAGCGCGAGAGAGAAAGAGAGAAATAGAAAGATATTGATGGGATTCACAGTTTCATTCGAGAAATCCAAAAATCAGCAAATTTTTTGAATTTTATATAGAATATTGATTATTTATTATTTCAGTATGCAATAAGTATATATATATATATATATATATATATATATATATATATATATATATATATGGGTCTATGTAAAAGAAAAGGAACCCTTAATCATATCTAACCAAATACACCCTTATAAGAAAACTCTGCAAAAACCAATTGCCAGTGGGTGGATTTAGGAGTGAAGAGCTTTTGCCAAGCCGAACATGAATTAAAGTTTTAATTTCTCTAAATTGCTGTTCACTTCCAACCGCTTTTCACCAGACGGTCCGTTACTTATAGCCTTTGCCCTTTTACTGCCTACGGCCCAATCTTACCCGCCCCTTTACCCCATGAAATCGATATGCACTTGTACAGTGTATAAGGCAATTAAAAAAATATATAGTAAAAAAATCTTATAACATAAATTTCCAAATTTTTAAAATTAATATTACAACCCTAATTAACTACCCCGAACATTACGTTATGGATATCTTGAAAAATTCCAACTCCGACAAGTAGTACCAGATTCTATAGTGGTATAGCAGCGAAGCGAGCTAAGGGTAGGTTTGAGGTTTAGCTCATTTAACATGTAGCTGGAGGCGTATCGCGTGGAACGGCGAGTCCCGGGGCTCAGGGGGTTGTTCATTTAAAATCATGATACCCACCCCTCCGCAGTGCTTGTGCCGTGGTAAAGTCGGGGGGAGGTTGGTGGCGGTTGCCCTAGCTGAAGTCGCGTTAGTATTAACGTTAGGTGCCAGCCGGGCCACCTACAAGAACTTACCCCCGCCGGTGACATATTGTTTCCATTCTGCTCTTGGGATAAAGCACAATAAAAAACCCGCATAAATATTGCCGCCCGCAGCAGCAGCAGCCCCTCCCCTCTTCCTTGGCAAGAAGCGAGCGAGCGTGACCGTAAGCGAGAGAAAAAGAGAGAGAGAGAGGAATAGCTGGAGAACATTTTCTCCTTTATTTTTGTGATGAGGAGTAGGAGGGTGAGACTGTTGTGACTAATTTGTCTGAGTGGGTTTTTGGTGAGGCCAAGGAGAGACCACGAGAGAAGTCGCATCGAACGAACCCTTAGCGGATACTTTATTCTTATATTTTTAAAAAATTCATCCCTTATTTTCATCCCTTTTTCGTTTAAAGGGTTGTACGAAATGGTCTCTGATAAGTCGACAGTCTAGGGGTATAATTTCGTTGTAACGAAGCTTCTTTTACTTACAGCGTCGGGGGCTCCTCGGGGGTTCCTGGGGGTGAGGAGATTATGGCGGCGGCGGTTGGACGTCTCGACGCTCCTGGAGATCTGCCTCGATCGTCCGCCTGTAACGGAAACCACAGAGCGTCGCACTTGAGTAATGTCGATCAAAGAGGATATATATATATGTATATAAGTTAAGTTAGATAAGATGGACTTTGTATACAGCATCCATTGGATTCTCATCTATTGACCTTTCAACTGTCTTGGGTTTATTGGATTCCTACTATCGCAAATCTTCTCTTTTGACCTTTCGTCTATACGATATTATACCCTTTCTAGATCTATAGCTCCTTTGGATTAGATATAGAGGGTTGTTCAGGACTATTGAACCACCTGAAGATGGTTCTATTATGGGAATTAATAGAAATCAAATGGACAGAACCTATTTTCGGGTGGGTCAATAGTCCTGAATTGACCCTGTATATCATTCGAGAGATATACTATATATGCAATTGTATTCAAATTTTTGCAAGGATATTTTATTAAGTTATTAGGACATTTTTGAAAATTTTGCCAATTTTCTTGAATATGAGAGGATTCGCGCAACAGGTAGGCACGCTGGGTCGTCTGATAATCAAAGCGCCAACCAATGGGATTCACAGAACCATAACTAAAATTTCCATCGTCAATATTGTGATATAGTATAAATAATAGTATACGATACAGGTTTAACGATTTTACAAAAATTTGGCAAGGGTCATTAATAAAATCGAAGGAGGAGAAGGTTGGTACCGGTTTATGAGAAAAACCATAGAGCAGTGTCCTTGCTTCTGGAAACCCTTCACGATGTCGAGGGTGTGTTCGAACGAAAGGATTAAATACTTATTTTTAAAATGATTTATAACAATCAGTGGGTGAGTTATTGCGAAAAGTTTTAACGGGCACCAATGCCGAATGGAGAACGCCAGTTTATGGGCACGGGGTGCGAGCCTATAATGGCACTTGTGAGCAGTATTATGGAAATCGCAAATGGCGTAGAGTGAGAGAGAAAATGAGAATAAGAGAGGAGGTCAAAAGAGAGAGAGAGAGAGAGAGAGAGAGGAATTCGGTGAGTATTTATTTATTCAGCATCCCTTCGACCAGAGTCAGAATGATTCGATGGACCACTCGGTTCTCCTTCGATTTTATCGTGCGGCTGACTCTCGTGGGAATTAATCGATTCGTCCAAAGTTTTACAGTGGCTGTGTGTGCGGTATACGCGGTACAGCGTATAGGAAAGGGGTAGGGGGTGGCAAGAGAGAGAAAGATGAAAGGGAAAAACTGGGGATGAAAAAAAAAAGAGGCAAAAAAAAGGTAAAAGCAAGCTTTCGGCCGATTTCAATTAACCTTCCAGCCGAGTGATCGTTAACCGCGCAACCGTAAGCCCATGACGCAATGATTCCGCTTCGGGAAAAGGAGCCGCGTGATTTACATTCCTTCGTCTCGACGGCATAAAAATTCCGGTGCGATAACTTCCTTTGTTCATCCCTCTGTGGTGGCCGCCCTGTCAACCCCTCACAGTCAACCCTCTAACACAGCCCTACGATGCAGTATGCATAGGGACCGACGTGCCATCTGGAATCCGCTACAGCTAGTTTTTCAATTAAATTACATTTTTTCTTGATTAAAGGTACACCCTGTATCTCTTCGGGGTTGTCGAACATCCCTTAGGGTCTTGTCAGACCGAGTCTTCATTCTCTAGACATTTTTTATACATTCCTTTTTTTTTGACTTGGCAATCCAGTATACGCAGGTAAAAGATTCTTTAGTGGTTCGTTTACTTCTTTTTTGAAATTTTCATCCCCTTTTCATTTCCTTCACTTTTACGCCATATTTTATCGTTCAAGCGATCAGGTTAGTGTGAGTTGATGAATCTAAAAGCGAAAGAGGTGAACGCGTGTGTGCGATGTAGACTAGTTTGAAATGTAATTAAAAGCGTAAATAATCCGAGTCGAATAAATTCAGGGTGAGTTGGGTGGTGGGGCGGGTGGGGTTGGGGTTGGATCAAAGAACCCGAAGGAAGCCTAGAAGCAGGAATCAGGAGATCTAAAAAGCAGAAAAGGCAGAGGAAGGGTGGTCACTGGATGTTACTGGAGGGTTGCTGCCACTCGAATCGACCTGACGGACTACGTCGTCTCTATCCTCGAGGACGTGTCGACGTCTGGCGTCGTGGGGAGTTAGGGGTAGCGTCGCCAGTCCTAGCAGTCATCCAAAAAGAAGAGAAACGGCATCAGAAGCGGCTGAAACGGACCCTCGATAAATATTTCTGTTAAGTGACCAGGGGGTGGGAGGTTCGAAAAGAGAGTGGAATTCAAAGAGAGCCGAAAGGTGGAATCAAGAGAGAGAGAGAGAGAGAGAAGCTTCTCATCCCCCTCTCTCTCTCTCTCTCTCTCACCCCAATACGAACAGGGGCAGTTTATTTGCGTTACGTTACGTAGTTGCGCGTTTAATCAGCCATGTAGTCAGGGTCGGGAATTCCTTCAAGGCGAAAACCAGAGGGAAAAAAAAGAAATCCAAGAGAAGCAAAGGGAGAAGGGTGGCTTTTGCACCCCTATTCACTGGGGATGATACTGTCCATTGGCCTTGTAGCATCGAAAACAGAAATTCTCCCTTTAATATCTAATTCTAAATTTCTCTTTTCACTGTTACCATAAAACCCTCTATTTACATGGACCTTCATCCCTTAATTTGAACTTTACTGCATCTTAGGTAAAACTCATTATTCTATTAAGAAAGAAATGTCAGAGTATCCTTATACTATGGATAGAGGATGACGGAGCATAAGAGAATAAGATTGGGCAAGAGTAAAGGGCACAGAAGGGATCCCTTTACTAGGCGCCTTGGAGGCGTCGATGGCGTGACAGATTGCCCCTAGTATTTTCCACCACATACATCATCGGCACCCGCCAACCCTTAGTTCTACTTCGATGCCCACCGTCGTCGTCTCTCTTAATTGGCAGCGCCGGCTATAACGTCTACAGAGAAAATTTCGTACCTGGAATAACGATTTTCCAAAGGCGTAGGGGTGAAATGGGGCGGGGGGGGGGGGTTGGTCTTTTTTTATTATATAAAATCTCAACTAACCACCCTTACTGCAGTCTAGAGAGACGTTAAGAATTCTTCATTAATTTGTCTAAAGCAAAAAAAAGTGGTCTGATGAAATATTTTTTTTTTTAAATACGTAATCATCTTTCCGGTTGGATTTCGAAAATATGCATTTCTGCGTACTTCCGCCAAATTAAATACCGCAAACGCCCAACCCTTTGGCTTTGCTCGGCTAATAACTCATACGTGGAATGCAAAAGGGCGAACCCCTTTTTTTATTCTACCCCTTTGCTCGAGCAAAAAAGACTCGGGGGATGAGAGCATAAAAATACAGCGCAAATGCGTGTTTATCTTGAGATTTGTAGCCGCCTGCTCTCGATATTTATTGGCTCGAAGCAGCTCGTACGTACTGGCAGCGGAATCGTGGCGGGTGCGGAATGGCCGGAAGGGGTGCAAGGTCGATCTGACGGAGCGTTAAATTTTATTATAATCTTTTTTTTTTTACCGATCCCGAAATAACGTTACGGACTAAACCGAGCGTATTACGTTCTTTCGAAGCACGTGACAATCCAGACGGAAAGATCATCCGCCCTCGGATCTTTTAAGATGCGAGCGCAGCATCCCTAACCTCCTATACCTCTGGATTATATAAACATATACACCCTTATGCACTCTCCCTGATTATAATAATAAGCCCAACAGCATAATAACAATAACAACCAACACCATCCACTGCTAAACTACTGCAATACTAATAGCAGCAGAAAATGACTACTACAGTAGACAGCAATACTACGCAGCAATAAGACTGCGCGAAAGGCGCCATTATCCTAACAAATCTAATCTCGCGGTGGGTGTTTATAAATGTCTTGTTTTCCAAGAAGAGAGATAGAGATGCGGATGAGGCTTCCAGATCTAACAGTCTCGCATATACATATATATATATATATATATATATATATATATATATATATACCCACGGAAGATCAGTCTGGGGTGCCTGGTCCATGAGCAGACATTATACCCAGAATGGGCAGAGGCAATAAGTAACGTGCTAAAGGCGAGTCCACAAGCGTCTACACCCGTAGCCAGTATGCGAGCATGCTGAAAGGAGTGGTAAGGGAGAGGGGGTGTCGAGAAGATCCTACAGTGTTATGCGGCAAGTAGGTAGGTGAGATGCCGTAATAAGGTGGGCAAAACCAGAGAGAACCAGAAACCAGAACCAGCTCCACGCAACAGCACGCAGCCCTGTTATTACACAGAAGGCGAAGCCAAGGCTCGCCGCAAACCGTAAGGGCGTAATCCCTTAAGAGCAATAATAAGAATCCTTTCCCTGTTGGTAGGAGGATTCCGCACGACGAAACTACCCTCTACCCCTTTTCACCCCTTTATTCTCTCACCCTCTCACTCTCTACCTACCTACCTACCTACGTAGATACGTACAGACTTAATTCGAGGGTTGGGTCTCGCTCTACGATGCTCTAATCTTCGCTTCACCCACTTCCCCCCCTCCTCTTTCTCAGGCATCCCACTCCTTCATCCTCCACCCACTTAACCACCCCCTCGACATATTTCCTACATATCCTTTTCCTTGGTTTTAACCTAAATGCTTCAGTCATTTCTAGTACAGTCTACTCTATTCTAATCCAGCTTTCAGGTCTTACAGTGTATTTCTGACTGCCTCAGAGTTTTACTCAGTTTTATCCTAGTGTCGCTGAGAGGGTTGTTGCTTGTACTATAAATACATATATACATATATATATATATATATATATATATATATATAAACAGTTTGCTACAGTATGATAGTCTCTGCACTCTTGGGCTCTACCGTTGCTTTGCTTCTCTTCTGCGTCTCCTCTCGTTTTGGTCTCGTCTCGTCTCGGGTGTAATTTGCACACAAAGTACCAAGGGTTGCTGGGCTCTGGGACATTATGCTAACACCCCTTGCATAAGAGCCTCCACCTGTACACGGTATGCACTGGGTGAACGTGCTAGGTGAACACTGAGCGAACATTGATACGATCTGATACCGATGTCAACGGCTGAACTCTTGACCTTTTTTCAATCATCGTTGGTGAACGACGTTTATCTGTTACGTAAAGATTGAATGTGATTTTTTGAATAATTTTTTTATCTCAATTTGACGCTCTTCTAACAATACCTGTTACTGTAGTCGTTTTCTGTCCCCTGGATACTCGAGAGTATATTCCAGGGCTCATTTTATTATATATTTACACGTGAAACAAAGTATTAACGAGGTGAATTAAAAGTTTCTGCTGCTTTTTTGTTTTTCCACTTTGGTTTTTAACCGAGCACCCTACAACTGTTACTGTTACGCAACTCCGGAGGACGCTTCCACTCTCGCCTGGGAACGCCATCCTTTTGAATATTACAATGGTGAAGCTATATATATATATATATATATATGTTTTCCAAGGTACAATTCTGGTATTTTGGTTATTGTATTTATTATTGTATGGGGAAGTACGATGAGTTAAATATATAGATTGATTACTGTGTATAACAGAGGGTTGGCATAGTTTAGGGGGTGTGTATGTATACGTTTCGATATATAGTCTCGAAGGGTGAGAGAAGAGAGGGTCGATCGATTCCTATCCAATGTCCCGATAATTAGGGGGTTCCTAAAGGGGGTTATCAGAGGGGTCGGTAGGCTGTTTCGGTGGCGCAGGTGGTTAAGTAGCTGGGCTGCGTAAGATTCATTTCTTCCTGGATGAGGGCAGGCATGCCAGCCTGACTGGGCTTCTTTTCAAATAACGATGAAACGGTTTATGTTAAATCCATCAACGCTCGACTTGCTGGCCACGTCGATAAATTTTCCTGCTTTTTACAGGCGGAGGCATATCTGGACGGATGGTAATTTTTAAGGTTAGGTAGACGCAAGAAGACAAGGATTGGTATATATAGTGGATGTAGTGAAAATCTGAGAGATTGAGATTGATATATTTTTGAAAATAGTCAGTGTGTCAAGTAGAGGGCGTCGAATGAGGGAATAAGCGTCGTGACGCTCGTGACTATGTTTTTTTTCTATTGGCGTCTAGCATTGGGTATATGTATTATCACAGAACAGCCCTGTGATCATTATAGGACTGCCAACCCTTTCTAGAGAGGGGCGGCAATGCGCAGTGGGTAATTTGAATAGGAATTAGTAATTCAGCGATGTTGCATACATGCATGGATAATGGCGTCGGTCCTGATGAACGAATAAGAAGCGTTCCTGGTGGGTAATAAAAAAACTGTCACGTAGCAGCGCCGAGGACAGAGGATAGGACGGGAGAAAGGAGGACAGCGGTAAGGGTGGCTGGTCGGATGGCTAGGTGACTGGCTGCGTGGCTTGAGTTGCCTTGCCTAAAGAAGGGAAAGAATACTGATTCATTATTCAATCTGGGTCGAGTGATTAGCATGCGCCGGTGCCGGCGTCGGCGTCGCTCTCGACGACGTCGGATCCTTCTAAATAATGTAAGGCGAAGCGCCACGGCTTTCGGCCGCAAGACGCACACCCCCCTCTGCTACAGCCTTACCCCACTCGTCCTTTAACATCATTCTACTTCTTATCTGCCACCTGATTCTCTCGTCCTCAGGATCGAGACTGACTAGATCTTCTTGGAGAACACCGTGGAGTCTGCCTGACAGGAATATGGCTTTGGCAATACAATTTTACCAGGGTTGGAACAGTTCAGGAAATAGGTGGGTTGGATGGGGAGATGAAGGTTGGTGGTAGTGGCTTGGGAAATGGAATGTGGAATGCGATGCTGGGGGCAGAGGAAGAGTCTGGGATAAAGCATTTTTAATATAATTAAGTGGAAATCTCTGCGGTACTGCGGCCCCGAGTTAGCCTCCTACTCTGGTTTGCTGAGCCTCCTGGCAGTCACCCTGTAACCCATCCTGTAGCCAGGAACCACCTAGTGGAGGTCTTGGGGCTTGAGCTCTGGATGTAAGAAGGGTTGTATTCAGCTTGCCTCCGGGGCATGTTAATGCACTCTGAGATCTTAGCACTTACACTCCAACACGCCCGACGGACCCCGTCCTTTCTACCCCTAGCCATTTTCTCTTTCTCTTAAACTACCCCAACCGAGCTCGAGCGCCTCCAGAGGGCTTTCATGGACGACGCCTTAAATCCGGATCTTTTCCTACCCCCTTCTTACAGTCAACTCAACGCTTCAGACTCACCGCCTTCAACTCCACGTCCGACTGCGATTCTTCGTTGTGGAATGCAGGAGAAACTGTTTTCACTGGTTTCCATGGTCGCGACAAGAAAGGAGGCGCTCGATGGAAATTGGCAGTTGAAAAATTGTCACCCCTGTCCTTGATTGAGCAACTATTCTCTGTGTTAATTAGCACTGAGAACTTTTGGACTCAAATTTTTTATGGTATTGCCATTCCACCTTTAATTGAGGGTAAGGAACTACCCTTGCTGCGTAATATTCACCCTGGAGAAATAGGTCTAGAATTATAAAGAAAAATAGGTATGGACATTCCTTATGAAAAAGTTCGATGACGACTCTGCCAAAATCTAAGTGAAATCTGACGCCTAACCTGGAACAAATCTCTAATAACAGCCAGAGTATAAGGAGGAATCTAGATAGATTAAGATAAGGGTAAAACGAGAAAGCTAGAGAATTTAGGGGTTGAAACGAGTGAACCAAGGGTGCATCACGCACGAGTGAATCTCCGGAGAGGAAGGCCTGAGGCGTTCACCGGGCCAGGAAGACGACCGGTTTCCTGAGGATTCGGTTCGGTGGTTAGCCAAGGGTTGGGGGGTGCGAGCGACGCCACCGAGCGACGCCGACGTTCGAGAGCCACGGCTGCTGAAAGAAATCTTAATTAACGAGGCCATTGTTCTAGGGCGGAAGAGCCGCCGGGAAATTCGATAAAACGAAACGCATTCGTTCACCACCATCCCTTAACATTGCTCAGCCTTCTCCTTTCATCCCCTATTCCTTATTCTTCCAGCAGCGACTTCTATGCTGAAAAAATAAAAAAATAAAACCTGCTACCTCTCGACCAACCGATTCCACGTGACAAGTGCATCAAACCCTTCAGTCATTTTTTTTTCATCCCCTTTTACAAAATATCGAAGGTACTAAAGGGTCTACCCATACTTTCATTCTCCAGCACGCCACGAAGCACAAAGCTCTTGATGGATGGGCAGCCACGGGGTTGCGACGTGCACGGTGCGAGTGACCACCTGTTGAAGCTTCTCTACGCACCTGTACGCACACGCGTCCTCCAGACAGGGTTGAACCCACCCCTGGAAATATTGGAAATCATCCCTCTTGATTGACCACAATCAGCAGCGCCAATCAGCCAGAAGAGCAACACCCATGCTGTAACCTGCAGTAGCAGGCTGAGAGTATCTACTTGAAATGGTGTGTACTACCCCTTTATCCAATATACGATAATGCTTTAATGATTGGGATTGGACGAGTGGAAACCACCCCCCTGATCGGTGCGGTTGGTGGTTTGACATTTTGACATGAAACAAATTACCAATTGGGATTAACGCGGAAATCGTTTCAATGCTTTTTATCAGGAATACTCTCTACCGCTCATCAATCGCTCTTCAACCCCTTCCTCTTCTTTTTTTTTACCGTTCAGTCGAACAGTTGAATGGGTTGAGTGAACGTCGAGCGGGAGCGACGCGAACACTTTGTTTCCAGGGCCGCAGGCTGCTTTGAGATCGTTCTATTTGTTTTGCAGGGTGTCTGTTATAGGGGATGCTGGATGACTGGCTGGCTCTCGTTTGTGGATACTAGATTGGTATGAACAGAGTGAACGTTTTCTTTTTCTCTCTCTCTCTCTCTCTCTCTCTCTCTCTCTCTCTCTACGTTATCTCGACGTCCATACGTTTAACGTGACGTGTATTTATTCATAGTCGTTTCTCCGCTTCATATTCACGTAACATGTCCTTAGTCATTTGATATTCGATACAGTGAATATACTGTCACGTGACAGTATGAATAAGCAGTCGTGCTTTATTTCTCTCTCTCTCCCTCTCTATACACATATGTATATATATATATATATATTATATATACACAATCAATAGAATTTTTTAATTCTTTCAAAATCAATAGAAAGTTCATCGACCCGATATTAAACGAGGAATTAAAAGCACGTTAAGCAAAGCTTTTGAATCTCTCATAAGGGTGGCTTCTGACAAGGGTATAAAGTAGAGCATCGTAAGAGAGAAGCGGATGACTGAAGTTGAAGCAGAAGATGAGATTCCCTTAGGTCGATGCTTATTAGTAACCCGAGATCGTCCCGTCCATTATGCATTCCGATTTGAACCATAACTCCCTTCCCCTCTCCCGGCCCCCTCTAAACCGCGAATACGTTCTCCCTCTAACATCCACCATTCCTAACTACTCCAAACCGTAGTTCCATGTACCAACCCTATCGAAGTCGTAGTCCCCATACCCTACATCGCTAGACCTCTGAACCCCTGAACTACCTTGTCGATATGTAAGATTGAGCATTGCTTAAGGGATGAAAGCACCTCGAGTGCCCCTTTAAGCCACGTGACCGTATCGTATTGCAGCTTTCAAGCTTTTGGCTTCTTCTTCTTCTGGTTCTTTTTTTGTTATTTTGAACACCAGCTTACGAGGATGAAACTGTCTGTATAGCTGGCGTGAGAGGCTGCAAGCTCAACGCAGATCTGGGATCAGCTGGTCCAGCTAGTATTATCCCTAACTGAGGATTCCAAGAGTGAGAAGAGGAAGGGACTGGGGATGATACAAGGGGACTAGACTGGGTAATCTTGTGAGAGGTGACTATGAGCAAAGGATGCTGGGAGGGGACTCGAATGGATCTAGGATCTCTTGAGATGAAAGCGGATAAGAAAGAATTGACTGACGGACTAACTGACTCACTGACTGACTGACTGACTGACGGATGACTAAGTGGAGTTTTCAAGTTGTACCAACTGAGTCGCTTAAAGTACCACGTCGCTAATGATAACCCAGGCCAACTTCTCCGGCAAACTAACTGGAAGCTGAAGCTGATGCTGAAGCCGCAACCACTTGAACCGCCTGCATCTGATGGCAACTTCAATCCGTTAATTGGTGTACAAGTTCTCCCATTTTTTTACCCTCTTCTCGGAACGGAGAGAAAATTTGTATTAAATTAGCAGACAAGCGACGTCGCTTCTGGTTGGGTTATGAAAAAAAAAAATGAAGCTGGGTAGATCTCTCGCGCGTGAAGGAACTTCGAGATCTTTCATCTCATCTCATAAAATTTGTTACGTGGTATAGTTTTTTTTTTTTTTTTTCATTTTTTGACTAATTTATTTAAAATTTGTCTATCATGCGCAATTTTTTTTTTTTTGTTGTAAAACATCAAGGAAAACGTGATGGATATATTTGAGGAATATTTTATGCCGCCATATTGGCTCTTTAACTTATGTGCAGCACGTACGCTCATGCAGGATAAAATGAAAGAAGGCAAAGTATATAATGAAAGAGCATTTCTACGACTCTCGAGTCGACTCTCATTGAAATCGATTACACAAAGGGCGATGTAAAAATTATGCAAATGTCGTTTACAAGTGAATGGGGCTGCGGCGAGTGAGGTTACAATTAGGCAGGAGCCAATTCAATATCGAGGGCCATTTCAGAGAATATTCAACAGGAAAAGTATTAAATGGCGACTGGCCCGTTTCCGTTCGACTGATTCCGCCTTTATTTACTCTTATTTTTACTCTCTGTCTCTCTGTCTCTCTCTTTCTTTCTCTTAAAATCTTAAGGCAGTCATTTTTTTCTCTTGGTATTTAACTGTCACGTAATTTAATCCGTAATCTCAATATATACTCTGGACCGAATTTCGGATGCTGCCAGTACCGACGATAACGCGACACTGATACATCTCTTGAAGAGACCTTCGAAGCTTAAAGCATTGATGGAATTACCGACGAGTAATGAGTTTAGCGAGAGGGATGAAGGAGATGAGAGATCTCTCTGCTGCTCAGCTCCAGCGACGAGGACTAGAAGGTAGCTGAAGGTAGGTAGATAGGTAGGTGGGATACTGGAGTCTACATGGAGTTCAGCATCCGACATTTATTCGATCATTCAAATTATCCCGAATGGCTGGTATTCGACACCCTTGGGAATGACGTCATTAACGTTCGATTCATATCTATACAGATGATAACATTAAAGGATAGCAAAATACTAGAAAGATAATCTATTAGATATATCTCAAAAGTCTACTCGAGATAACGTCGAGATAAATGTTTATGAGGGATCCTTAGTACTCAAGAATCTCCCCGAGTCACTTGACTCTCTTCCCGTCTCTCTCCAACCCCCCTTAATCTACATATGTTCTCGTCAGCTGCGCTTTGTTTCTCGAATAAGGAGCTTATTACGGATGCAAAACTGGCCATTCATATTCAAAATTTTATATCTCGCCGAGAGACGAGAGGGCCTAATTTATTCGGGTTCGATCCCAGCCGCGACAAATCCCTCGAATTTCTTGGGATTTCACTGACACGCACCTTCCTTCTTTCATTAATAATTTCCCCCACTTTCGCAAATTCCATCTCCCACCGTATACCCCATAGTATACACACCGCCACTGATTCTTACCATAAGCCACACTCGTAGAGATAACTTTATTCGAACTCAATGTATAACCAAAAAATTCTATAGTATAGAAAAATAATTCGAAATATCTTTCAAAGAAAATATATTCCAAAATAAACGCAATTCGAACGAAGCAAGGAAAACCCGGGCACCTGGAAGCTCTTCTTCAAGATCGTGGGCTTCTGTACCGCAGGCGCTGCTCTCGCTTCGTCGAAGAGATAATCATATTAGCCGCGCTATAACTTGTCTATGCATAAGCATAATAGAGGAAGGCTTGGCGGGACCCAGGATCCTATCCAGGATAGGATATATATTATAGGCGTTGCACCCTTCGCAGGACTCGCAGGGAGTCGTATATAGTAGACACGTTGTAAAGCGTCGAGCAGCTCGTAGAACGTGGAGAAAAGAGGGGAGTGTGAGGCGTCGCGGCGGCTCGACGTCGAGAATAAAGGGAGGTGCAGCGTACAGCGTTAATCAGCGTAATTCAATTAAGCACGCGCGACTCTTGTAATTATGACTATTTATAATGATTCCACAAGTTCCCGCCAGGGGCGCGCGCGCACTACCCCTACGTCAAAATCTAGCAGTCCCGCAACCCTTGATTAGCCGACACTTTATCGTGGCTCGAAGTGGTCTTTTATTTCATCCAGGATTCATGCCGTTTCTCCAACCCTTCAATTTTTATCGGACACTCTTTACGCATTTACGTCTCTGCATCCCCCCCCCCCCCCTCACCAACCCTTCTTTCGTCACCTACAAACTCACAGAGGGACCTTTTGCTTACATCGCTAGACAACTGTCTGCCTTAGCTCTGAACCTCTTCTACTAGACTCTCAACCCTCTCGGCTTTACCGGAACCCGCCACAACACACTTGACGTCTTCCCGTCTGGGGCTTGCCAATCCCACCCTACGGAAACCACCCTTAGACTATGGAAGCCCTCTGCGCTATCATCCCTTTATCTTTTATCTATACACGGAAACCTCTTTATTTCTCTATTTTATCAGTTTTCAATTTTTTTGTCTTTTATTTTTCCATCCCTTGTATCATCTCAATTCATACACCCGTATATAGTTATATACATGTTTTTCCGAATTTCTGAAGAATTTACATTGTATTCGAATTAGCCAATGGGAATAAAAGCTCTCAGAATAGAAACTGTACGAGTGCAGCCTGGCGTAATAATGAAAGTGGCTGTTTAGCAGTGCTTTCCAAGTGAAGAGGCACCAGTCCCTTTACACCTTCCTCTTCGTGCTTCTTGCTGAAGAGTCTCTCTTATCCGTTAAACACACTCTCTTTCTCTCTTTCTCTCTTCCTCTCTTTCTCTCTTTCTCTCTTTCTCTCTTTCTCTCTTTCTCTCTCGTTCTCGTTCACACTCAAGGATCACCCGTCCCACTCTCAGCACGCATCAGAAGTCGTACTTCATTAAGTTGGTAACACTTCTTCCTCCCGTTTTACCCAGCTTCGCCACGAGCCTCACCAGAGAGTAAGATTAATTGCATTCCGTCGAGAGAGGAGGCGTATTTTAAAGGAAACCACCGAGCGGCCAGGTTAAACGAGAAAGAGAGAGATGAATCTATATAGCGAGTGTACAAAGGAGTAAAGGAGAGAATAACAGGAGAAAGAGGAATTTTCTGAAAGAGAGAGAGAGAGACGAGTAGAAGAAGACGAAGAAGACGAAGAAGACGAAGAAGACAGGACTCAAGTCGACTCGAGTCTCAGTCGAGTGAGATTCCTGCCACTGATGGAAGGGAATGGGAGACGTGGGAGATGGGGAAGACAGCGCCTAAGGCCTTGTTGTATTTATCATATAATTACCATAATAGAGCTCGATCCAACTCCGTGAATCCCCTTGCCCTGGCCGCAACCGCAAATTGGAAACACTCGAATACATTTTCACTCGTAGCACCATTGCGAATTGCCTTATACCATATAACTGACTATAGTGATTTGTTAGTTAGTGCCCTAAGATTTTTTAGCAGGTGGAAAATATGGAGGTGAATTTGTATAATTTTTTTCTTTTTATTAATTTATTGAATTCATGGATATCTACGGGTCACACGTATCTATGGAGTCACGCAGCGAATGTACTTCCATTCGAACTTCGAGACGCAAACCCCCGAGGCTAGCTGTGTTATTTGCGAGAAAACTTTTCTCGGAGTCGAGTAGCGATCGAGGGTTGGAAGTGGAAAGGCTGCGAGGAGGAAGAAGGTCGAGGGTTGAAGTCTTCCATGGAATTTATATCGATGCTCTTACTTCCAATGCCCGATGGCTCCCGAATCTATTTTCAAGGCCTATTCCAAAGTCTCGATGCCTGATTTTTACTATTCGTATATATATGTATTCATTGCCTTGCCTATATTCAACGCTATTGAATACATTGTCAGACGATTTGATAGCGTATTCGAAAGAGCCAATGATTTTTCATGGATTTTATATCCTTTAAAGGATCTCTTACAGAGGTGGCTGTAAGGATCAGCCCTAGTGAAGCTTAATCAAGGTGGCTTATTAACAGACGGGAACCCAACTGGCCTCTTTCTCTCTCTCTCTCTCTCTCATTAACTCAGTCTTTTACTCTTCTCACTCTTCAAGCTTCGCTACCCTCCTTCTGTATCTTTACTACCCCTACAATTCAGCCTCGGTCGCCAATGTGCAACTTGGCGGAAAGATCTTGCAGCTAAATACTCGGTTCTTTGATGCGGCCCGAAAACGACTCCCCACTCCCCCTGGCCAGATAATTAACATTAAAGGTTAATTCCACAGGGGTGTCAAGGGGGTCGGACAAGGGGATGAAAGATGTACAGGGAGGAACTATCAGCTTTGCCGTAGGCGAACGAACCACAAATCGCCATACGGGTTTGATCGGTATACCCTGCTAAAAGCTTACACGACGGCTGCTTCGTATTTTTGAAGTTTTTAGGCGTTTTCAATTTAAAGAGGAGCAGACGGCAAAGAGAAGATGAAAAACAGTAGTCAAGAGTCATGAAGAATAAGAATTTGAAATTTCTGGCAAAACGTAGAAGCCGACTTGTTAAATGCAGAAGGGTCCGGCAGACGTGACACGAGGCGTGTAAAAACGTATAAATTGCGCGTAAATAATTATATTTGCATATTCATTGAAAAGTAAATATTTAATGCCGACAGGGTATAAAGGAGAGGCGTGAAGTGTAACATATAGGTATGTACCAACCCGTGTATATATACCCACGAAGGGAAAGACGAAAGAGGGTAAAACGAAGCGAAAGAGTAGAGAGAGTGGATGACTGGTCGGCCGGACTGTGTCTGACCGTCGGATATGAGGGGTGAATATACATATACGGTGTCGGCGTCGGTACCAACGACGTCCCTTGGAAAATTTAACCTTAATTTTACTTAACTACGCCACGGACTTGTCTACTTTTACCTATCTACCTAACCCAACCACCTGACGTCACTGTCTCTCTTGGACAAGGGTGTTATTTTTTAATTCCACACCCCACGTAGTAATAAGGGTTGCTACCACGCTGGAGCATTTCCAACTAATAAGAGAGCGTTTTACTGCTTTAGAAAAAAAAAAGATTAAGCAGAATTGTTTTACCTTGAAAAACGATTTTTTTATTCTAACCACAGGGTGTACAAAGTCTATTCTATCAAAATGTCATAATAGAGAGAACTACCCCTAGTGGATTATGCTGAACTACGTGGATGGTTATAGATAGGTATAGACATGTTGGTGAATATATATATATAGGGTGGTCTATGAGAGTGCAAGAGAGAAAGTATATAACGGGTGTGCATATTACATCGATCAAGGTTTGACGGTAAGGGAGGCTCAAGGGGATGATGCCACCTATTACCCGCCGGAACACCTGAGCCCTCAGTTCAGCGCTCACTCGCTCGCTCACCAGCAAGTGTATGGAAACGAGCACGCACTTGAGGAAATGGCCGCACCGCACAGGCAAATTGCACGGCTGGGTTTATCCGCTTAAATTATTCCCCGACTAACCACAAAAATATCGTCATCGTTGGTTCACGTACCTCGGTGATTCGACTATATCCTTGAACCCCCACAGTCAGACTCCCGGTAAAACTTCCGGCGGAAGTCTTTCGCGGCCACGATACATCCGTAACATCCGGTTCGATAAAAGATGGATGATCTTCGCCAGCCGCGTTCTCAATCGTGATCGCTCTCTTCTCTGACGCGGTGGAAGATGAAATGCACCCTTGATACACCCTCTGTGACCTTAGCACCCTTATAGACACTCATCGCCACTCTGGCCAGTATTTGTTTTTTTTTTCTATCGGAATGAGAAACCATCTTACTCCTGTATCCGTAAGAACGTCTTACGTTATTGCACAGGTCTGGATGATCCATGAGAAAATTATAGTCAGAGTGCGATTCCTGATGCTCCCATGTGGCAAGAAAGAAGGATGGTAGTAGAGAAGTAGAGAAAGTGAAAGAAAAAAGTTAGAAAATAGGAAATGGGTGGAAGTGTATTATAGGTGCTTTCTGGGGGTTTTCCATGGTAGCCGTGGATAGCAGTACATTATTTCTTGATGTCAAATAAAGCAATTAGCATGTGCCCTGACCAGGGTCCTGGGTTCTAGTTGGGGTAATCTGGCCAGGGTCCCCGGCGTGTGCGACATCTTCATCAGAGTGTCCCGGTCCTCGGTAGCCAGGAGAGAACCCTCACCAGTCCTCGGTGCTCTTGGCCCCAGGTCTAAGGGGTAGTCACGTGACAGCACCCCCAGAGACAAGGGACTAGATAGCTGAGAGGGTGGGATCGGAGAAACAGAGAAACGTGGTATGTATGTCCGTACGAGAGAGAGGGAGAGGGAGAGGGAATCTACACCGGCCGGAACGATGCTTCCAGGGGAAATTTCACAAAGGCTGACCTGCCCTTAATGAATGTTATATAACCCTTTTAATGCTTTACGCCTCTTAGATTTTTCAGAGAGCTCTCCAATGCCACCCTCTCCCTATTTCAGGCTCGGGTACCTTTCTCCTATCTCTCTCTCTCTCTCTCTCTCTTTGACTCAGAAGTGGTTTACTTGGGTTACTCGGTTCCTCGGTACTTGGACCCTAGGCGAAGGGAGAAAAGAGTGCGAGAGGGTGCAAAAGAGTGTAGAAGAGAAAAGCAAGGGTGATAGCCTTGGGGGTAGGTAATTATGTGGCGGACGTAAATTAAGCTTGTTTAGATTGGGATTTTTATTAAGGCTGTTTATGAGAAAGTGCTGTGGCAAAATGGCGCTCGACTCATTCCCTTTTTTTTCCCCTAGATTTTCAGGACACCCTAGACTGTCCCAAAAAGATGCCGAAGGACTCGGTACGGTGTTCGCTGCGATAGGAGAGAGACACAAAGGACAATGATTGAAAAGGGGAGAGGGAAAGGGGAGAAATAAAATTGACCAGGACGTAACCACTAGCATCCCTTAAAGCTCGTAACTAATGCTCACACCCAAATGGAATGGCTGCCCGTGTAGTTATTTACTGTATCTACTGTGGCCATTGGTCTACGAGCCTGTGTACCTACTGGCTGTATCTACTGTACCCAAAAGGATAAGTAAACCTTACAGTAATTCTGCTTTACGATTTTCACGTAGAAACGTGCAAGGGGATAACATATTTTCATTCTATACCTTCTGACGAGTTAGTTATATTGCTGCGTCAGGTACACTGCATCTGGACAGTTAGCTATATCAATCAATGCCGTATAATATACGCGGAACCCCTGTAAATCCTTATAAGAGTGAAATATCTCCATGATGGGTTGGCATGTCTCGTAACAACACAGGAAGTATGTTAATCTCACTACGTACGAGAGAGCATTGCGCTACGTCAAATAGTTAACTGCTCTCGCATGAAGGCACCGGGGAACTTCGGAAAGCAGTTCATAGGTTGGTTGAGATGGAAGAGGAGGGCGAGGGGGGGATACGCATGCCTCCCAGCATCCCAACCGACTAGAGTAAGTTCTTGGGGAAGTTTAATTCAACTCGGCGTGCAGCCGAGCGTAAACTGCTGAATGATTTGTTGCAAATCGAAAGCGTCTCGAGTATTTGCCATGGGGCCCAAGCTCGGGGGGGCGGGTGGTCCATGAGGTCTAAAATAAATAATTTAGTCAATTAAATTGGACAACGATACACCCTTGACACTGTTACTCAAAAAATAAGGGGTATATGTTTCTTTTTCTTTATTCGCTATGGACTGGTATTGGAAACTACCCTTAAGTCGTCCCAATCAATTTCTCTTCCCTCGTAACTCTCGCAGTTGGTCCCACCGATCCGATTGCCAACTGTGAACGCAGTATAACGTAGCGCTCCACTCATAAATCCTCTGGCACGGTCGCTCCGAGAAATTAACTCTTATCAGAAATAACTTCCGGTACGAAACATGGACCCAAGGTGGAAAGTTCAACGGGACCGTTTTCAGAGGGTTTTTCGGTTCAGGCGCCTGCAGGACTTCAGGACATAAATGGACGCTGTCGTAGTGCTATATTAGATCATCCTACGGTGGTTCGACTGGATCGTGACCTTTTGATCTTTTGAGAATTCTCGTTTCTTCTAGTCATTGGGATTCGATCTTGCTAGTTTTTCAGCATGGAACGCTTTGCTCTCTCGATTAGGCTGTGACGTCATTAAAACTTTATAAAGAAGCCGAGCTACACCGAGACGAGAGAGAGAGGGGTGGAAGGTGGTCCCGTTGGCCAGGTTCAGGGAATGAGTACCTTTCCACGGTGGGAGAGGGGTGGACGGGAAGAGGGTAGAGACTCTAAGTTTTCTCATGTGCAATGCATAATGAGGGGAAGCAGACGGCGCAAATGGCCTACAAATGAGGTTATGTTTTATATATATATATATAGTATATAGTATATACCTAGGTATAATATATCTATATATATATCCTAGAAAACAACTGTATAATCCCGCGGTTACAACTACCGGGTAACATTATCCAACATCGGATACTGCATCGTGTACAAATATTATTGTGTTTTTTTTTTGTAGATTTAATTGTTTTTTATACCAAAATTTGGTAAATGTAAGGCGATGTAATATTTGTTTTATATTTATTGAATGAATCTGGCAAATTTTTAGTAAGCTTGTCCAGGCTAGGTTTAGGTGTGGGTAGGAGGCAGGAGCCACGAGGCACCGACGAATAGCGTTGAAAACGTTAACACGCGATGACTCGCACAGGCACCTTTAAATACGTTGGATCGATTGGCCATGGTAACTGACTCACTGAATGACTGACTGACTGATTGACTGATTGACTGATTGACTGATTGACTGATTGACTGATTGACTGATTGACTTAACGAAGCGATCCGGTAATAATAAGATGCTGTTGACGTGACACGTACTAGTTGACTTGCCGACTACCGCATCGTTCTAAATACATCAGATATGCATGCAGAACGGGTTGATCATACGAGCTAATTACTGTACCATGTTAATTAGATTTACCTTATTCATGATCTGGCGGGGACACTCCCGCCTCGTAGGAGAGGACTCTGAAAAAGAATTAAAAAAGTCAATTAGTAACCAATTTTTGTTTTAAGTATATATTGGTCCTTGTCAAGGACCAAAAACGTCGAGACGCCCAGAGTCCAGATTCTCTTTCGACGGAGCATCGGTTTCCAGAAGTCAAACAAAAGAACGGAAAAGTGGTACCGGTTACTAGAGGTCCAAGGGACGATAATGCAACAAGGATAAAGAGGGGTTGAAGCTCGTTTAGTCAGAGGAAGGAGTGGCAACCTAAAAGAGGTAAAATGAAATGAAGCCAAGGCGAGCCAAGGTTGGCAGTGGAGATCACGGAGGCCAAAGTTCAGAATAATGTTTCGGACACAGTACTCGTCTGGGTTTGCCCTGGCCCTCGTCCCCTTACGCGTGTCCGCCGCAGATTCAGACTCCTAATTAAGACGAGGGTGCGAGAGGGGTTACAGGGTTGTACGGGACGGGGGAGGGGGGAGGGGGGAGGGTGTTACGAGGTGACTGGGTGCTCAGGGATTTCCGTAGGAGCGAGGGGCACCAACTCTAGCGGCCCCAGGGCTAAGCCAAGGCAAAGGGGGTAAGGAATATTGATCACGGGACCACGAGGGCCGGAGCCAGTATAAGAGCCGGAGCCGAAATAGGAAATGGCCGCATTCTCAAACCGTGCCCAAACCGCCGAACGCCAGATGCACGTAATCAGTCAGGATGCCCTTTTCGAATTATTAACAACTTTCCACCCCTCTCTGCCACAACACGTGGAACCTACCCTAAATTCGATCATCCTGAACGCGACTGTCCTTGCATACATTCAAAACATTGCGCGAGATCGGTCATAGATTTTTAATTACCATCTTACTCTGTTTTGTTAATTAGTTGAAAACTGGTGCGTAAGGATTTTATGAAAATTTTTGGTTCCTGGTTTATTTAAGGCGAAATTAGTTAAATCTTTTTTAGGGGTAGTTTATTGGTATCTTACGTCAATAGCAGTGCTTAGCATCCCCTAAGATTTCGAGTTACATGGATCGTACTTGTGGCTTAGCTTAAGGGTATCGCATGTACTGGGTCGGGATGCAACGTGTTTTGGTGTTACGTTGTACTTATGATGGGTTTGGTAAAATCTGGTGGATGACAGGGATGGAATACTAAGGGAGTGAATATCCTTTGGGAGGAGAGAGGAAAATAGGGGATGGTTTGTAGTAGGGGCATGTCACGATCTTGACTTTCTAGCTGTCGCCTTAATTAAATTTCCCCAAGACGACGAGTCCTCGCAGTCTAGAGAGTGGGCGACTTGTCTCTAGTCACTAATCGTATTTATTAGCTACGACTAATAATTATCAATCCATCTATGTAATTACACGACTGTCAAATTAGACTAATTTCCTTATGAGAAATTTCGCAAAAAATTACAGTTCGTCAAATATAGTGCAGGTTGACGCGACCAAACGGTAAGCTATCCAGTACAGACTATACGGTACACGAGGATAACACATCGTCCGAAAATACCTTTTGGTATCGATATAGAAGCGACAGAAGCACCCAAGACAGCCAGCCACCCAGCCACCCAGCCACCCAGCCA
>JARPRG010000075.1:360197-370558 GCA_031001745.1 Hartigia nigra | reverse complement strand
TCTCTCTCTCTCTCTCTCTCTCTCTCTCTCGCCATTTGCCATCCCATCACTTCATCGAGTTAATGCTAAACCAACGTACACTCCTTAGAGGTCTTTTAGCAGGGAGATCCGCTTCCTTTGTTTCGCTTTCATGAGATTTTTAAGTGAGCTGCGGCATGAGCTTTAACCAAGGATCCTCAACGTCTACGAGAAATGAACTTCAGCCGGGAGGAAAGAGGAGGATGAGCTTTTGAATTATCCTTAGTCGGGACTTCTTGCAATTTGAATTTTCAACCTTTACCTTAAACGGTCCATATATCCGTCGTTTCAATTGGATCTCAATAATTGTCATTGGCACGTACTACATAGTATATATAGTACAGCCTTAATAAAAACAATAAATATAATAATAATAATTATTATAATACAAATACCTCCTATACTCCGAACAATATTTCGCATTACAAAAAAGGTTCACGTTTCCTCAATTTCAAGGAAAGAGAAAAAGAGACGTAGGTAGCTATGTACGCGGAAGTGGAAAGTAGAAGAAAAAGAAAGATGGCGGATGGAACGGATGAGTCGTATTTGTATCGTTTTGTCGTAGTTCAGTGGCGGCACGCGTATCGTATGGCATCGTATTATTGCTTTTATGGCCAATAAAAGGAACGATGGCCCGGCAGGGCATGCTGGTCTCCAGTGATTCCTCCATTCCTCTATCGCCCTGTTCCTCCCGTAGAATACATATACGCACATACTACACTCCCAAAAACCACCCTCCGGTCACCATTATTACTACGGGGTCGTTCGTTCGGCCGTTCGAGGTGTCGCGATTGCTTTTCTATAGAAGATATAGTCGAGGGAGTCCCCGGCCCAGTTAACCGACTGGCCGCCCTTCGGGATTTCCCGAAAAAGAAAAAAAAAAACCTATTCCTTGATTTGTTCAACCCCATTGTCCACTTGTAGACTTTTGACTACTTTAAAAAGAAAAAAAAATTTTTTTGTTCATCCCTTTGTTTTAGATGAAATTTTCTCAATATAGATCATCCCTCTTGTACAATCATCCAAGAAGTCATTCGAGTCATCCCTGTTGAGAATTCATGCAAAAGACTTTACACTCCCCGTAGGATAATCGGTACTTTCAGGGTTCCACAAAGCCTCCCTCCTTAAGAGTCGCCATATATCTCCTCATCCCCAGGAAAGACATCGAGCGCCATCGAGTCGATGCTCCGAAGGGCGGCACGATGACACTCGGTTACGACATTAGCGACGTTTCCCACCCTTCCGCTACCACTACGTCACTGTCACTACCCTACATACCTATAGTATGTCGGTACATTCACCTACGTAGAAATATAAGGGATGACGTCGATGCTCCTTCATCTATAAAAGGTAAGAGCCACAAAGGCGTCTCATCAGTTTCGATCACAGACTCCTCCGGACCATCCTGATTCATCTCATCCTCATCTTCATTCTCATCCACCTTAAGGAAATCTCTCCAGTCACTGAGATCAGAGAATTTACATCGGATGCTGCGACAACAAATTAAATCGTCCCGTAACAGGCTGGAATTCGTTTTTTCTATAAAAGCAGACCCTCCCCTGCCCCAAGTAACTTCTTCAGGAGCAGTTACTTTACTGATACCCGATACACAGTACCCACTCGACTACCTTTGTCCGAGATTCTTCTCAACTTTGCCATCTCCTTAGCCAAAGAGATTTTCCTACAAATATCCACTGTATATAGTTATACAAGGGTACAAGATACGTCTGATTCTTACTGTACACAGTAGAATCGTCGTCTATAGCATAGACGACGTTTCAGAATTTGGAAAGACGCGTGCGCCGGCCAATAAAGCTTTCATGGGAAGAGTGAGAGGGTTAGCGGAAGAGAAAGAGAGAGAGAGAGAGAGAAAGAGAGACAGAGAGAGAGAGAAAACGAGAAGACTCTACTCGTTTCGCACAGCAGGATAATAGGATCGCGTTCAACCCTCTCAGTCCCGTATCCGCTCGTTTCTTTGAACCTTCATTTTCCCATTACACTTTGTCTCGGGTTGGCTTCTCCCGTCTACATAGAATCCCGCCATTTTATCTACTTTCCTTCTACTAGCACTAGTACAGCCATAGTATTACTATATTTATATAGTATTTTCATTTATATAAAGAACCTCC
Organism: Hartigia nigra; assembly: GCA_031001745.1. NCBI lineage: Eukaryota > Metazoa > Arthropoda > Insecta > Hymenoptera > Cephidae > Hartigia > Hartigia nigra. Next base: position 368,411 of record JARPRG010000075.1, on the reverse strand, counting down.
AGGTGATGGGTCATAATTTTTGTGTCAGCGAGGGATATTTTAGGTGGTAAAGACTCTATGGTGAACTTCTTTGTCCAATTGGTATGGGAATCGATGGGATATGGATAAGTCCATTGGAAAAATATTTTTGAAGTGAGAGAGAGAGAAAGAGAAAGAGGAGTGGATCGAGGTTCTTGATTTACGCGAGAGACGGCGATAACTTAGCAGCGGCGTCGGCATCGGCATCTCCCAAGAGCAGCGTACCACTGGCTGATGTAATAGGAACCACTCTGATTCCAATAACCATGAATCTATCAGATGTCAAAACGCAATCTCCACCTGAAAGCAGGCCCTAACTTGAGCCGTTTGCACTATATACTATATAGATAGTTATATATTCTCTCTATATATATATATATATATATATATATATATATATATATATATATATATATATACGGTTAGACCACAAATCTCCAGTATCTGCACTCGTATATCTCGCCAGTATGCAACACAAATGTAAAAGAGTTTTGGTGCGTGAGAGAGCGCGTATGGAATTCCTATGGGACATGGGCGATTGCGATGAGAGAGAAAGAAAGTAGAAACAGGAGAGAGAGAGAGAGAGAGAGAGAGAGAGAGAGAGAGAGAACAGAAAGTTTGAAATTTCCAGAGTTCAGACTGTATCTTTAGCGAAGTAAAGTCTATAGTGAAGTTGAGTCCACGTCGAGTATACTAATCGACATGGTTACTATGACCTATCGATATGTAATATCCGATAACCATTAGAATCTTTAGATTCCATTGAATATTTTATAAGGTAATTTTTTGGCGGGTTTGAAATTCTCGATAATGGAAGGGATCAATGAGTGGGGTTAGGGTCTTAAGGGTTTGAGGATTGGTTGTGGGGTAGTGGGGGGGGGGGGGGGGTTGACTCGTTAAGGAATCTTCACTCGTCCTCGACAGTTGCAGCAGCTAAAAGAGAAATGAAAGATGATGCCAATGACAGTGCTAACGCCATACAAATGAATGCACGGCAAGGATTTGACGTCGGATGATTTATCATCATCGTCAAAGTCTCTGTCAACGTCTCTCGTGAATACGACGCTACGTCGACGTAGCATGGAGGCCTTCGCGATTTCCTTTAGACGTTTTTACTGATTGGTAGAAATATAAATAAGGCAATCGGTCCTTCCTGGGAAGGCGGGGACCGATTTAACCGTGATGGCTTAGCGGATCCTGGTAATCCCACGTGAATACATGCGAACGTGTCACGGGAATAGAACGAGGCGAAGGGGCTCCCGTTATCCTGATAACTCAGCCTGAAAAATGCTACGAAATTAGTCTTGGAGCTTGCAGGCAGACAGAGACGCCATTTTTTTTTCTTTTAAAACTCTTACCGATTTTGATCGTCATATTGGCTTTACTTTTGTATAGGAAAAATTGCGATCTACCTTTAAAACTGTCAAATTTACTCTTTTGACATTTTATTTCAATATCCCAGCCACCCGAATAGCCAGCCAGCCAGCCAGCCAGCCAGTCACCCTGTCGAGTATCCCTGGGTCCATGAATTCTTACCCCCTTGTCATTCACCCCTTATTGATCCTACCGGCTTAAAATTTAATGCGACCAACTGCGATTAGGCGTCGCCTTAGACGCTTGGGGAGGTGGGCGGACATCGAAATTTCTATAGCAATATTTATAAGTAGTAGCTGCCGTAGAGTGGCAGCCTTACTTGTTTCCCTAACGCCGGCTGATTACGTTCAGAATTTTCTACTTGGAACTTTTCACACTATTATTTTTTATATATTTTTTTTTCAAATTTTCTTTTTAATGCCCCCGCCACCGTGTGCGCAACAATAAATGGAACTTCCTCGTCTCAACCTTCACTCAGCCTCGTTATACCCTCTCTCTTTACTTCTCCTCGTCAACCCTGAGAGTTCTCACCCTTCTCGAACCGACGCCAACGCCGGTGGTAACGTCACGGGGAAATATCTCGTTTCTGACGAAAGTTTTTCAAACTTTGTATAATCATTTTTCCTGGAATGTCCTGGTACTCCTGAAACCTACCCCCCTCCCTACATCAAACCTTAGTCCCCGACTCACTCTCACGCACGACGCTTATACTTATCTTCGAGAATTCTTCTCTCGCTCTCGCCAAGAAAGACTTGACGTTGCGGCCCGTTTCGTTTTCCAGTTTTTATAAGAATTTTAATTTTTTTTTTCATCTCCTCCTTCAACCACCCCTCCGTGTAAGAGGTGCCACTTCAAAGAGACCCGCAAACGATCATAGCAGCCACGACGCGTATCCTGAAGAAGGGAAGAGAAAATGAGAGAGTCAAGGTATAAACAACCAATGCTCAAGGGTGGTTCCAGGCCCTTCAGGGGGAGGGAGTAGGGCTAGGTGAGAAGGAGGGTTCTTGCAACCAGCTAATTTTTAATCTTCCACGCATCGATTAATAATACATGAGGTGCGAGTATTTATTCAGTGGCGGTTGGCTGTTTACATTGCGCCATCAAATATGCAGGTGTCGCCTCTGGAAGGCAGAGACGCTTCGAAGGGTCGCTTGTGCGCGGGGGTGATTAGACGAGACGGGACAACCCCCGGAGAGAAGGTGGATGCTGGCTTTATTAACGATATCGCGCGCTAGCGCGAGCGACCACCGAGGGAACAGGGAATGGTAATTTACGACGCCGACGCCGACCTCCATGGCCACTGCTGGAAGGCGACCCTGGTACTTTTTAAAGAAGAGAAGGTGAAGTTCTTCTGTATTAGGACAAAGATTTTTCTTAGCCTTTTAAAATAGGCAATGCTTCGAACGTCTCTTATTAAAGTGGTACGCGATACATACAGGTATACTGTTATTGTTATATCTAAACAGTCTACTAATTAAAAAGTAAACTAAGTTCACATAATACGTGAAACGTAGATTCTCTTCTCTTTCGTATCCTCCACATCCACCTCCACTTGGACTTCTTTTCTCGAAGGAAGAAGACGGCTTGGGTTCGCGCGACAAATATGGAATTTACATATAAATCGGGTACTTCCATCTGTGCTCTCCTCCTACACCCATCCCGTACCTCACTCTTCAGCCGCTGCCCTCATCCCCCACCCCTTACCCTGGTCGTCCCGACGGCTGCAGCTATTCGCGTGATACAGAAATGAAGAGCACAGCTTCGAAGAGCCTCCTATTTCCTTCGGCGGAAATACTAACCTCCAGATATTATTAATAACCCGAAATGAGATCGAAGCCAGTTTTCTCCCTTCGAGTCATCGAAAGGGAACTTGAGGTGAGAGCGAGTGAGACGGAGCGATAGAGATAACCCAAGAAGAAAGGGAGAGAGAAGTAAAAGTGGAAGTAAGAAAGAGGCCAAAATCAATCTGGCATCTGTTTGTCGGTGAAAGAAGAGGAATGTATGAAAAAAATGCAAGAGAGAGAGAGAGAGAGAGAGAGAATTCGTCTTCTTGGGTGAGAAAGAAATGGCGGGCACATTTAAATTCAATTCCCTATCGCGTATGGTACGGTGAAGGTACCAGGGAGTTTATCGCGTTTGGGACCAATTTGAAAGGTTTGCTTCTGACTCGGGGAGGGGGTTTAGAAATTCAGCCTCTCACCCTTAACGAAAAATATTTGCCCTACCAACCCCTTGTCAATCTCCCTATAATACGTACCCTAGAAAATTTACCAGGGTATCCAGATACGTCGATTGGTCCAAAGTCATTTTATGCCTTGAAGATAGTCCCGTTTCGACAAAGAAGGATACCGATACATCTCACGTGAATTCTGCGTCTAGTAGAGTAAATTTTCTTTGAAGGACCATTCTTTGGTATCAGGTTTCAAGTCCTTTCTTTTTTTCTCGTTCAAAAGAAACCGAGAGATCCCTGTTTCTGTCGCCCCATCTCAGTCTCAAGACTTGATCTCTTCTTTCCACGAAGGAAGCTGGCTTTGTAAAGGGATACCTCTTCTTGCCGGGCTCTAGCATTTTTAATCGGGTCAAATAAATCGTTTTATTCAATTATCGGATGCCGGGATCCCTTCGCTGATTCCTATCCTGACGCCACTGAGATTTCCCACGATGCCGAAGTCGCACGAGTCGCCCGTGGTTAAGGACGTCGTCGACCTACTCCGCGGGCAACAAGAAAAAGCTTCTCTTTGTCCGGCTTAAGAGTATTCAAAGTGTGTAAGAGGCTTAAGTCGGTTTCGAAACTCGGCATTAAATAGCAGCTCTGCTTGACCATCATAACGAATTTTTTGACAACAATTTTTGTTGGCTAATTCCATTACATTCGAACGTGATATTTTTTTGAAGATACTTCGATACAACGAAAATATAGTCATCGAGTTAATTAAATGAAGATCCATTGTTTATTTATTTATTAAACATTGATTTCGCTATTGTTTTTCTATCAAAACTGTTAATTCTAATTTTTTTTTATTTGATCCTCCAGATTTATCTCATTGTAAAAGTCTGCCTGCTCTCGAGACAATGTCTGTGACAGTGACAGTGGCAGGCACTGTGCTAATACCAGGGGTTTGGTATACGCTTGGCCGTAAGGGTCTTTTCCTTATTTTTATCAGGTTTTCTAAGGGGATGAATATTTAAGGGAGGAACGTCCTTAATCTGCGCTCAGGGAGACGCGTATCGCAAAGTAGTCTAAAAGATGCTGAACCAAAACCAACGAAAAGTTCTGTAGCTTGTTTATAGTTTATCCAAGATACTTGTTAAGAGCAACTATAGGCAACTATCACGTGACTGATAAGACTGATAAAACATATTTCAAACATATGAAAAAAGAATGTAGGAATGGGGCTACGAGAGCTGACTTCGTGACTGAGCTAGCAGACTCCCTTCTCCTGTACCAAAATAAACCGGACTACCGACCCTCTGGCATCCACCCCTCTCTCTCTCTCTCTCTCTCTCTCTCTCTTTCTCTCCCAGCTTTTCCCTTGCGAATTCCCTCTTTACCACTTTGCTCGAACCCGCACCGACTCAAACCCCCGCCGACCACTCTTTTGTGGAGGTTTGTTTTAGCAAGAACTCCCATCTCTCCCCCCTGAATACCGTTTGCAGCAACCTCCACCGCAACCACCCCCCCCCCCCCCCCCATCACCACCAACGCACGTGAACATGCCTTCCAACCTTTATTGGTTTTTACCTCCAACACAGTCCGATATTTTTTTATTACAATGAAGCACGTGCTGCTTGCTACCTATCTGGCTACCCTCTCGCATTGTTCCCTTAAAACGAGCCCGAGCATGGAACGCAGAGTCGAATCTAAGGGTTCGTTCACACCAAACAATTTTCAAAGAATCAAGGAAGAAAGAGGCGTCCCTTGTATTTACTAAAAAATCTCTTGACTTCATCGCCTTGGACCATCCGCTCGAGTCGAGAATGAAGTATCTTATTTCATAATGTTCAAGGTTTACTCCCCGGGGGAGGAATTAAGTGTGGACCGCAGTCGAATACTTTCGGTTATGAACCAAGGGCTGGGGGTACACGATGGTATCCTTTGGCCACCCTCCGGCTGAGCGAATAACGAAATACTTTTACAAATTAAATACGCGTAGGGTGGTCAGCAGGGAGTTAAGGGGGTAAGGGTAACCTGACTCGTTGGCAATGCTGAGTTCCATCGGACCGCAGTCGCCCACCCAAGTATTTACAACAAAGGGTTCTCCGAAAGACGCCTGCGTTTTTCACGTTACGTCCTGTTGCGTTTACGTTGCGTTACTTTGCGTTCTTGCCCACCGGAAAAATGCGTCTGCCCAAACAGGGGTTAAGTATAGAGGTTCGTAGGATTGCGTAAATTCGTAAACAAGCTGAGCTGTATGGTTTTTGCTGGTTCTAAAATGTAACAAGGGCGAGGTCATGGGGGGTAGAACAAAACGTCATTTTGCTTCTATACTTTACATATGTAGATATGCGTAAGGTATACTGTGCGTAAGTATTTCTGAAGCAGCTATGTAAGGGTGTAGGATTTTTGGGGTACAGAAGAGGATAAGCATAAGGGGTGAGTATTTTAGGGTAAAATGGGGTTGGAACGCAGTCTGCTGGTTGAAAAAAAAGGGAACGAGGCTGAGTTGGCCGATATCTTCTTCGGTAGTGAAAATGAGGAAACCGGAGTGGCGCTGCGAGTACTCGTCTTTTTAAGGTCGTCGGGAGCAAGGGGGGGCGCGCAGAAGTGAGCCAGGAAAAAATAGCCGAGCATTAAACGCAAACAAGGGTAGCAATTTCGGAGGGGACTTGAGGAGTTGAGAGGATGGGAGAAAAAGAGTACGACGAGAGAGTGAGTGTGAGAGAAATAGAGAGAAAGAGAGTGAGTAAAAGAGAATCGTTCGGCTCGACCAAGAGAAGGGTTAAGGGACTCGCGTGGAGGTTAAGGGGGTTAAGAACGCTTTAGAGAAGCAACCCCAGCATTCTGGCGCAGTCACACGATACTTTTTAATTTAGTAAAAATGCGCATTCAAGCCGTCGAGTGCTTGGACTGACTGTGGGGGGAGGGGGAGGGTTGAAAATCTCACAGGGGGTGAAGGGGTGCTCTGAAGCCTCTCGAGCGACTTGAATGGAGTCGGGCACAGTCGTGAGGGAAACAGAAAGCAACCCCCTTAAAGCGGCGGCAGGGGTTGTCCAAATGGAGGACGAGAATTCGAGTTGACTGCCATTCCCAGAAAGTGTAATTGACACAGATTTATCACTGCGCAAATTTTTATATCGCGATAGCAGAGAGCAAGAGGGGCTGCTGGGTGGGGGTGTGGGAACGATGATAAAATTCGCTTATTCTTTACCGCGAGAAAATCTCACCCTCTATCCACGTTATCCTCACACTCTGTCCTCTCTTTCTCTTTATCGTCTATATCGGATATCACAGTGATCCTCTCCTTTCACTTCCGCCCTTTGATTTCTCGTAGCACGGGTCACTTGAGAGGGACTTCGAGGGAGACCTGTGGGGTAATCGTAATTAGTCGATTTACGGGGAAAGACGTCACATCCTCCTTGGAAATCCTGGCGATCCTCCCTTTAAAGTCTGATCTCGATCCTGCTGCCAATCCCCTTCCTAATTCTCTGCCACGGCATGGTGCAATCTAAATTTTTCATCCCCTCGGCGACGAGTCAGGCGGAAGAAGTGCCACCCAGCCTTTCCACGACAGCGTAACCCCTAGCAGCCACAACTACCCTCCCGTCATCGGGATCCTCGCTTTTGTTTGAAATCACAAAGTAAAGCCTGATAATGGCTGTGTAATCAGATTTATCAGCTGCGTATACACGCGGAAATTGTTGTCAGAGACGTCGCGTTCTTCTTGTAATTAGACAAGAGAATCTCCTAGTCCATCGATCCATTGGTGTCTATACAAATTTTCCGGGAAATTTTAAGTGATAACTGGTCTTCGAAATTATCAATTCCTTTAACTGTATCTTATAGCTTGTGTGGAGTTTACGTATAACAATGATAGTCTCAGGGCTGAAGCCGATAATGGCGCCCATGGTGACGTTGAAGGAGGTGGATTGGTTCGCGAAAGACGGAAGGGGGTTATTGAGGGTGGCGAAGGGGAGACGGGTAGACCGCGACGGAATAGCTGGGACGGAAGATAATTCGAAGTAAGTAACCGCGACAAATTCCAATATCTCAAGAAATATGCGGAATGGCGCGTCTCTTGAAGCCGCCATGGCGTTCCTTGCGGTCGTCACCACCCTTCGTCGTATCACTGATGGAAAATGCAGTGAAACCACTTTTCCCCTTTCGTGGAAATTGATCTTGAGGATTTTTTTCAAATAGTTAAAGAAAAAGACAATAAAGCTGTATTCTTTGGTTAAATAAGAGTGTGCCACTTAAATAAGGGTGATTTTACTGAGCGTCGGGGGGAGGGGGGGTGGATAGGGTACGATGAAAATTGGCAAGGAGAAAATTAGCGCAAACGTAGACCAAGGCGATTTCCGGTTGGCGGTTTCAATTCCTGCGAATACGTCGTAAAGTAAGCGACGCGTGTTGCGCGCTCTCCCTTTGCTCGAGATTTTCCTCGAAGACGCCTGGCGTCCCTCCCCACTCCCATTCGCTATTCCAATCCCAATTCATTCGGTACACGTCATGGTTTGCATTGTGCCTGGGCCCAGTGTGCCCAACGTAAAGCGATTCCACGGCAAAATTTAATTAAAACAATCAAATTATGGAAGGAGGCGACGGCTGAGCCGCCGTCGAGACTGGGAGAGACCAGGAAAGAATGAGACAAGGAGAGAAAGAAT
>JARPRG010000075.1:347750-360097 GCA_031001745.1 Hartigia nigra | reverse complement strand
AGAGAGAGAGAGAGAGAGTTCAACACGGTCGGAGAGCTCGGATAAGATTTTCTTCTCTTGCGTTTATTTTCAACCAGCTCTCATTCTCACTCTCTCTGTCACTCTCGCACTCAGTGGATATAGAAAATAGAGAGTATGGCGACAATGGTGAACGCAAAAAGACAGAGAGGGATATAGTACAAAAACTTATTAACTCGAATATTCGGACTAGTCAGAATATTCCTGGTGAGTGGACCACCATCCAGATGTCTTCTGTCAGAAGAAGATTATTCAGGGTCCTTTCCGCCATTTTTCTTTGGTTCCTGATACTACCTTCTGCGGTTGATACAAACACACAGATATATATATATATATATATATATATATATCTACTCTATACCTATATACCTATAACTATGTCTCTAAAAGGAAAGAGAGAGACTCTATGGTTGTTGGTATGCGATGGACGCCCGGCGTCCGTGCTCCCGTCGAAGCACCAAGGCGTCCAGTCTCGGTTAGTTGCCTGGGGCTCACTTAGCAGGTTGGTACCTACTTTATATTTTGTTTGCTCCTGATGGTATTAGCCCCCTCCTGGGGTGATTGCTACCTTGGACTCTTGAAGCGGCTCCTTCTTCCATGGCGGCCGCGATGCTGTTAGCACTGGACCACGTGCTCGGAAATCCTGAACGACGTCGTCCAGCAAATCCATCTCAAGATCATCCCCCAACCACCTCTCTCGACATTTGGACCCTCCCCCTCATTACTCTTTTCTTCACTCATCTCAGTCTGTTAATTGTGGCTACTTTTGACCCTCGTACCATTCGTTTGTAGTGGACGCCAGACGTCGGTTTCATACCAATATCCAAAACGTCCTATACAATATTTTTGAGTATAAATTTAAAAGTGATTTAAAAAAATTGTTTACACAGTTGGCACAGTAAAAAATACCTTATTATCATTATAAAATATTGTTGATCATAATAATACAAAATAGCGTAAACTTCGGTATTAAAGAAGTACTGGTCTTCGTGTAGCGTAGGGAGTAAGGGTGGTAGCGTGAAAATCGTAGATTTCCTTAAGGAGACTTTCCATCGGGTTTGCGTCGCGGCGCTACTTAGTACGGTTGAGCAGGAATAAAAAAAGGGCCCCGCGGCGCGTCGGAGGAGCGGTAAAGAGGCCTGGCAGCGTTATTGGAAAACGATGATTTACGATAATGGGTTTTTTTTTCCCTGGGCTTGCTCCAAGGGCTGATGCTGGTCCTGGAGTAAAAGAGCAAGAGAGACTACGGGACTAATAGAGTGTTAGAGAGAGAGAGAGAGAGAGAGAGAGAAAGCCAAGCAGGACTGGCTCGCAGGCTCGCAAGAGGGTGAGTTCGAAGGTGGGGCGTTAATAACGTTAATTAATATTTCGCGAGAGGTTCAGCGGTCGCGTGAGGGGGCCAATAGGGTGGCAGTATGGAAGCGAAGAGCAGCAAGGGTAGACTGGTGAACAGTGGTACGGCAATCTGCCAGCTGGCAGCTACCTCAGACGTCTATTTCTCGCGCTATCCAGAAACCCTTTCCTTATGACTATTCCAGGACGCGTTAACTGGCCCACAGTAATACCAAAGTGTCATATATGATGCTTGCAGTTTCACAGTGTTCTTGTAATTGCCACCAGGAGTCGACAAGTGCCACAATTACCCTTGTGAATGTTAATAGGTGAAATTGTACCGACAGAATTTTGATGCAGGGTTACGAGGAGGATGGTGAGTATGAATTTTTTCTTTTGAATTTAAGGGCAATTGTTATAATCGTTATATAATTTCAAATGACAGTCTTTAGTAAGGATTTAATTATGAATCCATAATATGGACGTCGATGTGTTCATGTATACGGGGACGTCTTTCGTTTTTTCTCGACGACGCTCTACTGGTCGTTACTGATAAGAAGGACCACGAGGGGGATGAAGAGACGGACATCCCCTCGCATTCAAATCCATCGCATCAATATTTTATTGCAAGCATTCCTTATGTAAATTCTCTGAGATTTTACGACAATGTAATCCTCGCGACGACGCCTACGACGCCTCCGACGCCCCTTCCCCTCCCCCTTTGGGTATTTCTCCGATCCTTACTCTCGTAATGCTCGTCCAGCGGACAAGGGTGATTTTCATACTCGTCTCTTATGCCGTTCTTCGTGATTAACGCCTATGTTATTTCTAGGGGTTGGAAATTCATAGAGATAGAAAGAGATAGATAGAGAGAAACGTCTTCTCGAGACAAGAAGTCTCGTAGTAAAGGTGCGCTTGACGCTCAAGAGTCAGCGTCGTTTATCCGACGTCGAGTGGCGTCGCTATACACGTAACCGAGCGTGTTTTTGATACCGTTCCATTTTAGGGGATGAAATCTGGATTCCGGATAAGCGTGGTACCAGCAGCAGCCAGGGGGATGTTTGGATATGGAGGAAGCACCGTCGATGGACGGGAGGGGCTGTTGTCTAAGGATTGCATACCAGCTGAAATGAGGGAACGAGGGTGGATTTAACTAAGAGAATGACGGAGAGCACGGGGATGTTTGGTACTGGTGATGCCCGGGATGCTGGAGTGTGACGTAAAGCGGGCGCACAGAGGACTGCGTACGAATAACGGAAATTAAGTGTCAACCGAAAGAGAGGAGAGCGGGAGAGAGTTGAGTGAGAAAGTACAGCCCTTGGCATGGCCAGGGTGTCTTCGGCGCCCAACGGGGAGGGGAGGGGGGGCGGGTGGGAGTGAAAATGAGGATGCTGCCAAGTGGGGGCGTATTCCGTAGGACTATAGAGGGTGAAAGGATATATAAGCACCAACCAGGATTAACGCTACGTGCACGGCAGGCTAAAACCATGTGCCTCTTGCCAGACCTACCACCTTCATCCACTACCAGAAACTACCCTCTACCACCCCTCTTCGCCAACATCACCTTCGACCTTTCCCTTCCGTTTATGAGATTTTAACAACGTGACTCGAGCAGCTGAGTGAGCCACGAGTTTTCCTGGACCAACGGGAGGGAGGCTGGCGCGTGCCGCACGACTACCTTTCACCCTTAACCACTAAGGGTGGACTACTGACCACTCTTTTTCGTGGTAAAGCTACCCCTTGATATTTACTTAGCACTCGCCTTCTTGTTATTACACATTTTTATAGTTGTTCATGGATATTTTTTAAAGAATTAAGTATTGTATAAAGGAATACAAATTAAGGGATGAAAATTTAATATTGGGATGTCGAGAGAAATGATTTTGGTTTGGGAGATTCAGGTTAGGTCAGGAGGTCCGAGGGTCTTCCAATCATGTTTATGGATATAGGTTGCAGGAGAGAAAGGGATATCAGGGTTCAGGGGGTGGCGCAAGGTTCAGAAGGTTCAGCAGGTTTAGGGGATGGCTTCACGTGAACCCAGGATTACCCTGGCAAATAGAATGCTTTACGATACTGCTTCTATGCTATATCCTATCGTATCCATCCTACTAGATTTTCTAGGTTTCTTACTTCCGTTACTGCAGCTTCTTCCGGTTTACTATATATATATATATATATACACAGAGTACATATAGACTTATTGGAGAATATATACGTAAGTGTAGTGCTATAACCTTCGAGCCAATCGCCCGTTCTAACGCATCATACCGATTCGCTCTGATTCACTTGGCTTCACTCTGATTGGCCGAAGCAAGAAAATAAGGGTGTAGAGACTAAAAGGAAGCTTACGCGAGCGAATTTAGCGAATTTACCGATTTGCGGGCATTTCCTGAAATCTCATCTACATCCTCCTACAAGATAACCCATAGCAACCCCTATTCTTTATAGTATGTCTATTTTGCGATTTTTCTATTTTTATTCTATGGCTATACTCTGTTCGCGGTAATCAACTAAACCATTACGACGGTACCTTAGAATGATCTAAAAATACGATTAAATATAATTAGCTTTGGTAGTGTCAGTAAAATGTGGAGAAGATCCCAAAGAGGGTTTCACAGGGTGGGCCCAAATGGTATATAGAAAACCCAAGAGAGGAGGCCGACGCCGACGTCTCGGTGATAATGAGTCACCCGGCCAGAGCGTCTTAAGACTCTTCATTTGTATTTTAATTAGTGTCGTTATGCTAATTACGCGCCGTTGCTTCTTCCTTCGCTGTCTTTTTTGTGCTTTCCTACTTTCTTACACCCATCCTATCCCCCGTAAATTCGAACGAAGAATACCGACAGTTTCACCAAGGAGGACCAAGTCAAAACAACCCCTGAAATATTGAAAGTCAAAAATGAGAGTACCGAATGATCTAAATACATCCCCCGTATAGCGTCCTTGATTATTTTGTCTGTCTTAAAGCCCGAGTTTAATGCTGCTTTATTTTTATATATATATTTTTTTTTCATCCCCTCGTACTACCCACTAGAGTAATTCGCTGGTCCAGCAGTCCTCCATTCCCAGTCTCCCTTCAGCTTCTCTGGCTACCCGAAACTTTTTGTTATAGTCGCGCGAACTTCTTTAATAATGCAACTCTTTATATTCACGGGCGTTTTTAACAAGCACCGGCTCGAGATTAGGTGAGAGTGCGAAAGAGACGGGGACAGTTCTCTTCGTGTGTACTAGAGGGAGACAGAGATAGGTATATACAGACGGAGAAAAACCATGAGAGAAAATAAGTCAGTGTTTGCAGTGTAACGTAGAGGGCGAAACGTAACAGTAGGTAGGGGGTGAACGAGGGGGTTGGTTTGAGTACTCGAGCCAAGTGAACAAGGGTGGGGCCAAATATGCTGCCGTTACGATGTTTCTTAATTATTATTATTGCCATTGTGTTGCCACTGTGCTAAATGTAGAGAGCCCTCCATGACAATAACAAGCGCGCAGTCATGAATTGCTAATCTTGCGTAACTGCGTCTCGCGCCCACTCACCCACTCAATGATCCTAGCAATCCAGCCGATCTGTCCAATCCAGTCTCCAGAGTATAGAAGCCGCTTTAAAACATGGCGTATTTATGCGCTAGAATTTTTTGGAATTAAATTGTCAGTGCTATATGGCCAATTTTTATTATACAAAACAAACGCAGAATCAACGTCTCGTAATGACTGCTGCCGTTTTACTGAACGACGAACGGCAGCTTCTGTACATTCGAATGATAATACGGCGATACAAGTAAAGACTCTCGAATCCAGTGTAAATCTGTGCAAGATGGAAACTGATGGTGAGTTGACGTCTGGCATGAAGCATTAAGCAGAAGGAGGTCGAAGGTGAAAAGGGGGGTTTTGGAGGATCAGAGCTTATTGGCTTGTAGGTCGACGTTTTTGAAAACCGCTAAAGCGATTATGGATTTTTTTAATAAGAGGCCACGTTAAACAGCTTTGATCAATTCAGCCGAAGGTAATTCCCAGCTTGGCGAGAAACCACCCCCACCCGATGAAACCTCTACCAACCCTACTGGGACCCCGAAGCGTTCGTTTTGGGCTCGGGTTCGCGTTACGTGATTTAAAATGAGGGTAGACCAAGGGGGTGGTGGTGGGGGTTAAATCTCCTGCTCCTTGGCACTGAAGATGGAGATCGAGGAGCTCTCTAAAAACCTCCCCTAATTAAGCCTCTGTCGCGAAACGTCGCTTGCCCTTTTCAGGAGGCTCGTTTTTAACTCGGCGTCTTTCGCACCCCCTCCTTCCTCATTCTCACCCTTATACGTTGACTCAACCCCCGTCTCACCATACCACCTCTACTTCTCTCTTATACTCGTTTTAGCTTGATTCCCACTGTGACTATCTCTCTCTCTCGTTTACCTTTAGCTTTTCTCAAACCTACCCCTCGGCCTTAACCACCCCACAGACTCCTTTTCTTTAGAACTTGATCGACTTGGCGTCTTCGAGGTTTCCCACTGCCGCCAATACAATGGCGATCGTGTCAGCCTCCTTAAGGGCGAACTCCTTTGGACCACGATAGGGAAAACAATTTCAGAGCGAGAAGTAACTCTTGCCTTCCTTTGCGATAGGGGGCTAAGTTGGTACGATGGTGTATAGGGATGAATCTAAAGGTGGCGACGATCTTCGATGCTGGTCCATGATGCTGCTATTGGCACCAGCATCTATCTACTACCCCCCCGCCACCCCTTACAGAATAGAATATATTCATGAGCTTTATGTCAATGCTGACTTTTCCTATAAAACCATTCTCCCGGTTCACCATATAGAACGTCGTTCACTCACAGCGGGATAGGCTCCTCGGAGAGGGGGTGGTAGGAGGGACCGAGTCAAACCTTCCAGGAACGAGAAGATCCTCCGAGGAGAAGAGGAGTCTCGAGAGATGGAGAACGATCCATAGTCGGCAAGTTAGTGAAATGTCTTTGCGGTGATTGAGCAAATATTTGATGAAACGAGCGAGCCTCCTTCTGTCTTCCAAGGGTGGAAACGTGCAGTCAAGATTCGACGTCGACGTCATCCCAAGGAAGAACATGAGAAAAGTGGGATAGGATAATCTAGTTATAGATATGGTCCAGATGAAGATGCTGGGGATTGAGTGACGTATAGTGGGCTGAAATAAAGAGTGAAAATAACAGGGTGCCCGAGTGGTAGGTGAAAGGTGAAATATTTAAGGGTGAGAGGTCAAAGGGGTGGCCAATGGGGATGTCGCTTGGTTTTCGCAAATTAAAACGCGTGCAATTAGTGGGCAAGCGAATTAAGCGGGCAGCGACGGTCGTCCTGTTTACGGGGGAGCATTTAGAACGTAAGCACCGAACGTCACGACAACCCCCCTCTCTCTCTCTCTCTCTTTCTCTGTGGTATAAAAGAGTTCAACCGTAGGCCGGACGCGAAGAGACACAAAGCAATGCGTCGCGACGCCAGCCCCACGCCTGCTTCGAAGCAATTATACAATTAGTTAAAGTATCTGGCGGCGTAACGGCCCATAAAACAAACGTGATTATGGAGCAAACTGCCATGCTTAAGGGTGCAAAACTCGAGGTACGCCAGACTCAAATGTGTATGTATATATATAACTATTATGATGCTACTGTATATTATATTTACTAGACGAGTATGAGTCTTAATCGTTATCAGCCAGGAACAACCTTATCTGATAAGGTATGAATACAAGTGTGTATCGTGGAAATATCAACCCCCAAAGCATAGCGAAGTCAGTCATTGATTTTAAATCCAGCTTGATAAATATTTCAGTAAAATATAAACACGAGCGTTATGTAAATCCTCAAGGCGACCGTGGCAAAGTGATTTTTGAGTGACGCCAGGCGTCGGGATGCCTCGATTCACTCGAGTTTTAGCATTTTTCTGAGGTCTCCTTTGACTTCCTTGTATTATGCACCGTCCGTCGATTGTATTTACATCTGACACAGTTGAGAGAATCAACTTTCGATTACCTTTTGACCTCTATCTCTTTCTCCTCATCCATTTTATCCCAACTCGTGATTTTTTGGTATTTCATTCTTTTTCCACTCTTCTCCCATCCCTTATTGTATCTTATACCCACTTTCCTTAAAATATCTAATAACGATTTGTCTAGATCGACAAAAGTTCCTAGAAAATTTCAGGTCAGTTTCTCTCGGATGAAATAAATTGTCCAAGGCTGCGAAACGTACCGGAAGTCGAGAAGTCGTGAAGTCGAGAAACGGCATAGAGCGAGAGAGAGAGAGAGGGCGTCGCCATCCGTATAAACGCTTCTCGGATTCCGAATGGGTTTTCAGTTGGCGTGAACTCTGCCAGCCGTCACCTTTGGCCAATGCATAATGCATAACCCGAGCGCATCATCGTATCTCCATTTATTCAGGGATCTCGACCGTGGAATTTTGTATCGGCCGATATTCGCCTAACGACTGAAAACGCCGCGATATTATCGCCCACCGAGCGACAGCGACGCCCGACGCGCAGAGACGTCGCGACACATGTGCCAAAGTGAAAATATATGGCGTCCCGCACGTGATTCGACTTGAGTCTTCGCGAACGTAGATGCAGTCAGGAAGTAAGCAGACACCCACCATCCTGCGAAAGATTCTCATAACTCGATAGTAGAAGGTTAGAAGGGTGAAAGGACAAGAGGGGGGTTGAAAGTAGCGAGGGTGCCTAATCTCTTCTCGATTCTCCTTTCTAAGTCATCACTGGTTGGCTGCGATCTTGTTCGGCATGTTTCAAAGTTTGACGGATAGTCCTAAACCTATATTCTTCAAGCTACCCCCTCTATTTTTCTTTACCATATTTATCCTCTTAAAAAAAAAATAAATAGATTCGGTACCACCCCCTAAGAACTTTTAACCCGGTGAAAAATAGGTAATCGCTTTGCCACGAAAGATCACTGAATAGTGGATGATAAAGGAGGCTGCGTCAGGATCTCTGTCTATGTATATAGATGTATTTGCGGGGGGGGGGGGGGGGGTTGTGCGCATGGTACACTAAGGGTGGGTTGCATAAATAAGGCGAGGAAATTTGCAATTATGAATCGAGACTAGAAATACAGGGCTGCTTTTCTCTTAGCCCGACGTCGCGGCAACCCTCTGAGGCCCTGCTGGAACAGTAGGATGCAGGGGCATGTGGTGCGCCACTCTCTCTCGCCCTCTGACCCCTCTCTCTTTGATTCACAGCTAGGGAAGGGGGTTAAAGTAGAATGAGAAAGCGGTGAAGGGGGTGGTGGAGGTGTGTCGCGGAAAAGTTGAAGGAAGCACAGCTGACGAGTATGCAAATGTGGACCTCTACGAATCACCCTCTCGCACTCTCCTACTACCTATCCCCTGGGCAGAGGGTTGCGTCGAAGCAGCTCAACCGTTTCCCTAGACTACGGAATGTGTAAAGGCAACTTTAGGGACCCTAGACAGTAAAGAAGAACCCCCACTGTATACGCATACTTTGTTGGCATCGGTTGGCACACCTGACAAGGGGATGAACGATTTTCTAAATGTACCAAAATAAGGG
Source organism: Hartigia nigra (assembly GCA_031001745.1). Classification (NCBI taxonomy): domain Eukaryota; kingdom Metazoa; phylum Arthropoda; class Insecta; order Hymenoptera; family Cephidae; genus Hartigia; species Hartigia nigra. The sequence goes on along the minus strand of JARPRG010000075.1, from coordinate 351,214 downwards.
TGATAACCTTTCGCATCCCTTTCATTCGACTCATTGTCATATTTGCACAAGCATCAACCCTATACATACGTAAATCACATTCGCAAAATCAAAATCCCAAAAGACTTCATCGTGGACCAAACCGTGCGGATGCCGAGGATGACGTATTTCCTGCACAGGATCGAATCAATCTGCCTATAAGTATAGCCCCCCATCCTTCAAGAACTTCTTCCAGCTCTATTTCCATATGGGATCCAAAACCATTTAGCGCAAACATTTTTTTCCATTCGCTAAAAGCTTCCTAACCGTCTTCACCCATAAGAGTCTCTAACTTACAATTTAAATAAAAGCAAATGCGCGTACCCTCAACTTCCCCCTCCACCCACCCATCGTATATGCACGTATCTTCTCGAGATGAAAGCTCAAAGTAGGCGCCGATACTTTCTATACATACGCATTCACGCAGCATCCCACCTATCGGTGAAAACTTTGAGATAAATTCAAGAAGAAAGTGGTACGGTAGACGAGAGGATAAGATTCGCGACTGACAGAAAAAAAAAAAAAGGTGAAAGGTCGTCGAGAAGAAAGTTGAAGGGTCACAGAGAAGGAAGTCACACAGCATTCACTCCATAAATAACTGTGCACTGTGAAATAAGATGAGGGATTAGAAAGATGAGGAAACTTTAGAGTTATTGAGATTCTATAAAGGTACAGGGGGTGCCAGAACGACGCCCAGGGTGCCCGGCGTCTAAAACCGGGCGCCGATATCCAAATTATCTAAGCGTCCATAGAGTGGAATTGGGTAAACACACTATGCATATAGACAGAGTATAATATAAGGCTGCCATTTCTAGAGAGTCTGTTGGTACAGCTCGCCATTGCTAATCCGTTCGACTGGGATGCTGGCTGATCTCTACTGGCTTTTACTACTATCCACTGCCGTATAGCTTAAACATACATATGTATATATATATAATCTGATCAAGATATCCTCTTCTAATTCTGACTTAGACTGACCCTGACCATACAGCACCCTCTGGAGTTCATAATACGAACTTGATCCTCCACGTGTCAGCTCCCGTAAGTCAAATCACTGCTAAACGATCAGCTAACAGTAACGTATACGAGTTTAATCATATGAATTTAGATCCTAAATAAATTCTCGTAAACTGCACCAAAACAGCCTACCTAAGGTACTTAAACGATGAGTACGGTGGTTGCATGCGGGTTACCTTCTACTCAAGAGTGAATTCGCACGTAGGCTATGCCAGCGAGCATAATTTAACGCGATACGTTGGGGTTGTGCTAACTTGCTTAAAGCAACCTCAAATAGAGATGTAACCCAAGGTATTTCGCAAGACGTCACATGAGGATCTTGGTACCACATTGACACTTTCGCATCGTTACCTCACGCACTTATACTTATCTCATACGAATGGCTTCGCAGGCAAATTATTCCCCCGGAAACGTTCCAGCTGATAAATATAAATTTTCAGGTAAAAGTTTAATCCCACACGTTTTTTATGAATCCAGAATATTAATCATTTTGAGTATTAACCATAAGGATGATACTAACAAGAGTCAGTAGAGCATAATTGGCGTTATTTATGAAAATGATTTAGAGGGAACAGATTGATACTGTGTTAGAGTTGTCTAAAACTCTGAAAAAATTTCAAAGGACGACTTCCTGTCTTCGTCCTTGAACGTCTTAAGGATTTAACTATTATCCGCAAAGTGGAGCCAGTGGTTTCTGATACTGGAATCGTAGATTAAAAACCACGTAGCCTCTTGTAATCGGAGTCTGGCCTGAACGAGTATTAGGAGAAGTAAATAGGAAAGCCGTAGGAGATGCTTCCTAGGATAGTAGCTGGTGTCCTGGTGAGCGCTCTGGGGCCTATAATCATGCGTCTTGATTAGTGCTGTGCGCTCAGTGATCATTCCCGGCCCTCTAATGCTTCCTCGTCCTCTCTAGTCTTAGCCAGTCCTCTTCTAGTCCTCTCTAGTCCTCTATGGTTTCGCCTCCTTCGCAGCTCAAACTCACTAATATTCCTAGGCCAGATATGTACCGGGTGTCCTGAGTCAATTGATCACGAGAAGTTCATCGTACAAATTTCGAAAAACTATTATTCCAAATATTTATATATGAATCAATCGCATATATTTAAACTATGAACTAACCAAACATCATCGCGATAACGATAACTAAGGAATAAGCACGAAATCACGATCTATCTCCGGGGGCACCCTGGTTGTATTTACGGTTCTTGTTTCCGGTGGGAGGAAGCACCCGCGGCGGACCACGAAGTCAAGAGTTGGAACTCGGAGAAATAATTGAGGAAACACCCGGTATATGTTAGACGTGTGTGTTAGATAGATATATGTATATACAGATATAAGTAGGTGTGTGTATAGTTGGAAAATGGGTACGTGTACGTAGGGATGAACGTTAGCTGGGCGTCCTAGAAGCGCGGATGAGCCTGGAGGAAACCATTATAGACTCCGTCTCTTTCTCTTTCCCTCTCTCTTGCTCTTGTTCGTGACGTAGTTCTCCAGAGATTACATAGAGCATAGTTATTTACCTTTGCGAGACTTGAAATATTTGATATGGCTGTCTGGGAGGTCTGCGAGGAACAATGAGAGTTTAAGAATTTTGTTTTAGTGTTTTTAGGCAACAATTGTCCAGTAACGTTATGAGGATGGTAATTGTTAAAGTTTGGTGTTCGTAGATGGCGCCAGTTAATTTGTCCATGGTTGGGGAGTGAATGGTGAGCATAGATGCGAAGTAAATCCCAGCCAGAGTAAGATTAAGCAAATCGGTAGTGGCCGCTTGTTTAAGGTCCCGGTCAATGGGGTGGAAGAGACGGAAGGCAAGGAGGGCCGAGTAAGCAGGTTAGATGGGGTTGCCGGTTGTCGATAGGGGTTAAAATCGTTGGTAGGGTGGTTGAGGGGGGATGATGGGGTGACTGGCTGGATTTTAGCTGGCTACGAAGGTATGGAGAGCAGGAAGGCGCTGAGGCAGATGGATAGATAGCGGTCCGACTGATACAATTAGATGTGATCTTAACGCCATAACTCAAGGCTAATCTCAGGGTCGCGGGTCTTCGGGTCGTCGGGACGCCCTGGCCTTCCGGCCACGGCGCGAGTTACTTCATTATTCATCCCTATTCTGCGTCGCAGTTATCTTCGCTCTGGCTCTAACCCGGACACTGGGAGTACCAGCGGCGAGATGCCCAGCATCCTGAATTGTATGGTGTGAATTCAGTGCTGAGATTTGGTATCGGCTTCGCCACAGTCTGCCGACTCTTACCAAGAAATTACCTAGATATAGCTAAGATACTAGAAATCTCTATACCTGAATTCTTCATCTTCCTCTTCTTTCTCCTCGACGCCAGCGAGGATGGACGTTTTTAATAAGCCGTAACTCTATCCATCCTCCCTCGTGAAAATGAGTGTCGGTAAATTCAACCCTGCCTGCCTGCCTGCCT
>JARPRG010000075.1:318783-329277 GCA_031001745.1 Hartigia nigra | reverse complement strand
TGGAATATCCTGGGAAATCGTGGAATATCCTTTGCTTGAAGGGTGGTTCTAGTGGCAGTGACTGCTGGCGTTCAAAGCAATCGAAAAGGACGAGGGAACCCTTTCGCACCCCTAATTCGAGCATTCGTCAGGGTGCACACGTGCTATTATGCGAAACGCTCTCATTAGCATTTAATACGCGAAACTTTGATTCCGCGGTCAGAGTGTCAGGGGGGTGGGGGATGAGGCTTGGACCACTCTTGCTGATTGCGAGATTTCGACTTACAACGATAACTCCGTTCTGCTTTCCTAGCCTGAGTAGTCAGGCACCCAACCCGATACCCAATAAGCCCCGTCCAGAATTACTATTATTTTAATGCCCTGTTGCGGTTTGAAAGCCGGATTTAATTCCCTCGTTATCTGTTTGAGCTGCACCTTTTAGAAGATGGATATTGCTCCTTCTGCCTTTTGCTGATACTAACTCCAATCAATGTATTCCCTATTACCAATGGCTTTTCTATAGCAGTTAGAGAGATCTGCCATAACAGTAAAGATATAAAAAAAAAAAACAAAAGGTAATAGACTGACATACCCCTGTGTTATTGCTATGATAAATTGATCAAAGGGTTAGAAAGGCATTTGATCCAGAAGTAATATGGTGTCCGTAGAAAACAGTCCAATTAACTGGACCCTAGAAAATTGGTTTTTAATTGAACCTCAGAAACCGAAGACGTTAATAATTCCATAGCCCAACCCTCTCATCACGCGGTTAGATAATTAAGAAATAATTTATCAAAATTAAGACACAGTCTCACCGGATTAAAAGGATGCTGCGAAGAAGAAATACGTATATACTGGATCTTCAAGAAGATCAATGCTATCCAGACGCCATGTCTGGATGTTGCTTCTATTGTTATGAATATCGTCTGCATCATTTCCCATGACAATAATTAGACGCGTATCGCGCTTAGGTGCTTTCTAAGCAAAGCTACTACTTGGATGAGCTCAGAACAGGATTCGTACCCAGGATGCAACGTTTCTCGCACATCCACCCCAGCCACCTAACCAAGTCAACCAGCCAACCAACCAGCGACCTCCTCTTGCCTGCCCTACGTTATTACCAGCTTCGGAGCTTGGCTAATGTCTTTTCTGTGTTACGTCGTCGTCCCTCGATGGCGAAAAGGTCCTAACGCATTATCCTATTTCGCGTCGTCCTGCAGCACCATGTCCTTCGTTAAATTACGCACCGTTCACAAGGACACGAGCTCCATCTACATGTACAGTATCAAGGTCCAGTAGGTCTGCCCAGTTAAAATCCTTCCAGGAATGAGAAAGCCAGACAGACCCTGAGGTACGCCTATTGGAACCCACTCTCAGACTGTGGTCACTGCGGTATTCGAAGCCAATGGCGTCGCGACGCTACTTAAGGTAATGTAAGGGAACGTGAGGTAAGAACCGGGCAATTTGTTGGTATCAGGTGCAGGTCGTGTCTCAAGTTGTAAGCCTTCCGGGGCTGCAATTAACTCGATTACCAGCCTGTAATATCATGTATCTGCAGGGTTCGCCAGGCCGCGCAACTACATTAAGCCCTGGGCTTTGGTCCAGGAGGCTGTTGGAGATGCAACGTTTCTATTCCCAGTAGAAGATCTTGGTCTTATAGTCAGAGCACAATTCCCATAGATATTGAGGAACAAAAATAATATAAACGAAAGTAGCTTACTCTCTATATATTCATGGGATACAAAGACCAACCTGGAGGATAATTTCGCGACGTTAACGTACGAGCACTACTTTTCATCTTCCTCGTGGTCTACCCCTCTTTCTCATCCTGGGAGAGCCCTGGAAAGAGAGCCACCCCCTTCGCTCCAGGATAACTCTGGTTCGATTCATATATTCATAGCTGGGTACAAAGTTGGGGATGTATGCGCCACGATTGCCGCCGGTCACGACCTTCTGCATATATCACAGGAAGTGATGGAACGGCCCCCAGACGGGTCACACTGGTGCCGAGAGGAGGCTTGACTGATTGCCAACTCCCACACGGGTTCAGGATCAGGATCAGCCTTGAATTTCTATCCTGTCGCGTATACCTTCCACTTCTCAACTTTGTACCTCGTTCTTCTACCTTGATAACCTTGTTTGCTGTTGACGATATATATACGTCTACGTTTTACCGGGGATCTTTCCGGCTCTATATAGCAACGCTACAGTAGTCTAAGGCAGTTTTCTAATAACTGTTCCAAAGCACTCTTCTCCTAAAGCTAAGAGTATTTTCGCTAACGGTCGACGGACTAATCCAGCAGTCATTAGTTAACGAGTAAGAGGACGTGACATTAAGCCGCGCGAGACACTACCTAGCTGTGCTGCAACTTTACTGCGTTTTAATGCTTTCGAGGTCGGGAGACGACGCCCAGCGTCGGGAGGCGTCGTAGAGAGACGAGAGTCGCGCGCTCGAGTGTGTTTACGAGCGTGCCCGTATTAGCTGGATGTTGTCAAGACTTAATTGCCGTTGCTCGTAATTCACTCTTACCGTGACGTCACGCTTTCTCTCTCTCTCTCTCTCTCTCTCTCTCTCTATCCATTTATATTTCTCCTAGAAAGAATTCTCTCCCTTGGCAAACCCGTCGGGGACGTCCACTCGAAGACAGCCTCAGCAGCCAAGGCGTCGAAGTCTGAATAAGAGTCGAGGTCCTTGATGAGAGGGGAGAGGAAAAGACTCGCAAGTGACCATCCTGCGACCGTAGTAGTGTTAGAAGGGTGGTCGAGGGAATGAAGAAGCGAGAGTGTGTGTATGCGGGGGATTTGAGTCGTAGCTGAGAAGAAGGGACATAGTGGGAGGGGGGAGGGGGGGGGTTGTAAGGGTGGGTGGGATAGATCGAGGCCTAAGCACGTTCTCACCCTTGGCGCTGGTCGTGAGGACCCTCGGAGGGCTTAACGAGCGGCTTTGTCGTCTCTCCGCTCTCTCTTAATGATGGTTCCCAGTGGCAGGGCGCGTAAATAGGACCACCTTTATACATGTAAGCATACATACGGCAGAGCCGTCGCGTCATTTTCTGCCATAGCGCTACACCCCCCCTCAACCCCCGAAATGCCCGCGAAAGACGTCGCTGTCCCCTTACACGATTAGACGGGTTTGCGTGGCGACGACGTGGCATCGCGACGCCCGCTGGGCTTCGCACGTGGAAATACTAGGAGACGCGTGTAACGCGGTCGTTAGCCACGATTAATGTGCGTGCCATGAGCGCAGATTTATCCGTGACTCCAGCCACGTTAAACTGTACAGCTGCCATTGGGAGACGTCGTACGTATTCTGAGTCCGATACCTTAGTCTATTCTGGCAGCTATGCTAATGCGTCTAAGGGGCTAGTAGAATGCAATGGGACAGGATTTTACCAACTATAAAAAGGACGAAATGCTGACCAGGATCCGTTGGTTCTATGGACCAGTCGTAAAGTTTTGAAGCTGCAGAGAGAGAGAGAGAGAGAGAGAAAAAAGAAAGGGATATGTATATTTTGTAGCCAGGGATGCGAATCTGTCGCCCTTGTCTGGTTTAAGATTCCAGTAGATTAATGGACTCTCATTTAAATACAAATCTCGTGCTGATACAGAGGGTAGGCGTATGGCTAGTGAGCACAGGCTAGGGGTGAGTAGGGTACAGGACCGCGTAGGGGTCGAAGTGTGTTTGCTGTCCGAGTAATGACTCGGGGTGGGTCACCGCCATACCAAGGCTGGGTCCTTCTCCTGCTCTTACTACTGGAATGGACGCACGGAGAATGGCCATGCAAACAAGGGTCCTTCTAGTCGCCATTGCCGCCACCACCGACATCAGCAACCCCGTCATAAGGACGAACCAACATCCCCTCTGGCTCTTCGAACGTCCTTCAGACTTCTCCTAATTTTATTTAACGTCATCGCTATCCCCCCTTTAATCTCAACGATCTTTTCAGGTCTTCCGCAAGGTGGACGTTTTATCCGATCGTAAACGTCGAATTCTTTAGGGATTCTTGGGCTTTTTACGAAATTTTCATTCATTTCGACAACTTTCCTTATACATTTTCATTCCTTGCTTATGTTCTTTATGTCTCTTTCTTCCGGGGGACGAAACGCGCATAAATCGTTAGGGACGATTTTCCGTCATGGATTTTCACCCCATTTCCCAAGGACCGTTGCTTCCGCATGGTCTTGTCGTATCACTTCGTTGGAGACGTCTAGTGGGTCAGGGAATATCCCTTACTGAGACGTCGAGACGCTGGGTACCGACAATCAGTATATATGGTCACTCGAACGACGACGCCAGTGACGCTGACGACACTTGCCATGAAAACGGAAGTGTCACGTCTGGTCATAACACGAATAAAAATATGGGATTTATATCATTGAATATAAAAGCTCAATAACTGATAAGAATTATATATTTATATTTATAAAATTGGTAGAAAATGCATTTCCTCTTGGGAAAATCGAATCCTTCGATTTACGTGAGAACCGTAAACTCACGATATGCTCCTTCTCTCTCTCTCTCTCTCTCTCTCTCTCTCTCTATATCTCCTGTCTCGTTCTCCAGAGCGTCTACGACTACCGGATCTAAGGGGCAAGCAATAAAGCAGAGTCAAACATTCCTTAAAATCAGTGCTCCTATCGCTCTGGGATTTGTAGCGGAGAGAGGCTGTGCCCCGTGACTAGGAGAGCGCGAGAATAGACGAATCAATGAGAAAGAGAGAGGCAGAAAGTAAGGGAGAAAGATAGTGGAGTGGAATAGCAGTGGAAAAAGGAAGAGAAGACGAAATCAAATCAAAGTTGGTAGAATCCCGAATCCGAGGTGGATCGAAGGTGAATCCGGGAAAGAGTAAGGGAGATGAAGGAGGAATCCTAGAATGGAGGAAGGAAGAATGGTTGGCTGGCTGTTCTCGCCGATCAAATTTCCAGAATGGCTTGAGCTCCATTAAACAGGTCCTACTTCTCTGGCAAGGTTGACTAACCCGTCGCAAAACGTTCAACGAATGCCTCAGCCAGGCCAATTCCTATATTCTTATACGTATTTTTATTCTTGTTCAACTTTTTTATTTTCTCCTTTCTCTCTCTCTCTCGCTCTTAACTTTATACTCACTCCTGGACCATTACAGAATTTCAAGGACGAAGAAGATCAAAGATCAGACACTGATCCAAAATATATGACAGCTACTGAACTGCTGCAGGATACCATCATATAAAGGCTGACACTGTACATACTTGGTAAACATTTTCGCCCACTATTGTACACTTCCATACTCTACTGTGCTATAGTGCACTGGTAGTTATATTATACTGTCCTATACTGTACTTTACTGTGTTATACTGTGCTGCGATACGATACTGCGCTGCTGCGCTCTACTCCTTGTAAGTTTCCATATCTACTGGCGTTACCAGAACTCTCACGGTATCGACAGCTTGTCTACTTTGACTCCATATTTCCCCGATCTAATATCCACATTGTCTTGTTTCGTGTGTCTAAACTTCAGCACGTTCCGGTTCCGTTCCCGATCTCAAGATATCCACTTTCTCGGCATCCCTGACAGAGTTAACCCTTACCAGCATCCACCCCTTGTAAGACTAAGAGTCAAGAAGAGCGCATCTCGTGTTATCTATTAATTGCAAGTTGCATCAGAGACTCGAATACCTCAGGGACTGATTATCGGTCTGGAACAAAGAAACAGGATTTCTAGAAGTCCCAGGAGTCAATTGGTAAGAAGCAAAGGGTCCTGTAGCTTTGCCAGTTGCCGAGGTTATCGTTTATGGTTCTGCTAAAGGGATGCTGCCCAGGATGATCTCATCTTAGGGACGATCGTAGATCCTGGAAGGATAGACCTTAGATCTTCGACTTTGTCCTCATCCTCCTTGTCCTGGTACACCGGGTCCCACGACCCTCGACGTGGCAAATTGAGCACACACCCTCTATCCACCCTTACTGATACTCGGCACAGCCATCCTACCCTCCACCCTTCAGACTCGCCGACGCGATATATGTCTACCATTCGACAGACAAACTGCTCCCTCCATTCTTTTTTCGTCTCCCTGTCGTATTTTCTCCTATTTTACCATAGCTCACCTACTATCCGTCTTTCTTGCTCTCTGGACCACTTTCTCCCTTTGCTTCAGGGTCCTTTTGTCAATCGGACGAATAACCTAACCTAACGTCAGTACCACTGTCAGGAACCGATGCACCATATAGGCAAGTAGTATCGCGTAACACGGAACTACACTTTAGGAATGGTTCGCGCTCCAAGGATTTACGAGAGAAAAGAGATAACCAGGCGTTTACATATTTCTACAGCATCCAAAAGATCCAGTATAATCCTCCACACAGCCAGAACCATACTGGTAATAATTACTTGGAAACGAGAAACATTTACTTTCGCTTTGTCTCTTCCTCTTTTTGGGCCCTCAAAAAGATCTTGGTCCTGGTACTGCTGGATGCTGGTAGGCGTCCATCCATTCATTCCCATTTCTTGTTCGACAATTTTCCCTGGTCCCTGGCCCGACGACGAGGTAAATACGAAATTTAATAGAAACTTTGTTGTTGACGATGAAGATCCGCGGACTGCTCTGTCCCGTTTTAATACGTAACGCGTACCCAATACTCTCTCTGTCCCGTATCACGGCAATTAAACCATTACCTTAATTACCTATATACTGACATTAATAATGCTTCCTATCAAAACAAATTCTCTTTCAGAGATCTAGTCCTTCCCGTCCATTTAAAACTCTTGTCCTTTCACCGCCAGCCAATGGGTTTATCGGGAACGTTGGTAAACCAGCAAAAGCTTCAGGAAGATAACTTATCCCTGGGAGCTTTTCATGAACAGTTGAATGACATTCGCTCCGTATACTGATTATAATATAAGATGTAAAAGATAGCCGTTAGTAAGGAGTAGCCATTCGTTATTGATGATCTTATCATTGGTTCAGTACAGAAGCGTCTAAGAGGCTCGTGAATCAGGAAAAAAATATGTCCCAGATTAGAACGGGTTCACTAGAGACTGTGATAAGGTTGCGGCGTCGGGACGCTTTTATGACGTAGCATCCCTGCATGTGAGAAGACGAGGTGAGAGAAGGGAGTGTAAGAGTCGCTTGAAGATCCCTAAAGATTTCCAGGAACGGGATAGCAGAGGCGGGATGTTCGTGTCAGGAACACGAAGGACGACGAGAACAGGACGGGGCCGTATGAGAGCGTCGCGTAATTATCTTGGTTGGGCGTCGCGGGGCGTCGCAGAGCGTCTTGGGGTGTTAGCAGCTCCTTGTGAAATCTCTCTTGGTCTCTCCTTAGGGTTGTCTCGACAGTCTCCGGCGTGGCGCAGAGGAGACAGAGAGCAGAGCACAGTCTTCGTCAAGAGGCAGGACGAAGGACGAGGATCAGGATGAGTAGGAGAGTCTCTACCACGTTAGCTGGTAAACCCAATTTATTTCGTTCCGGACAGGGAGGTGAGAGCGAAACGAGAAAGCCCTTTCGAGGCGCCAAACGGTGATGCCACCGGCGACTTGTGAACCACTTGTCGCTGTTACGGCCCCATAAATTCGCCAGCCCAGCACCGAACGACAAGCCAGGGCTCTACTGGTCCCTTAGATTCGTGTTTGGATGCCTACTTACTTACGGTTACTCAGCCTGAAGACTAGCCACCCTTATTCCTCTTTCCAACCCTTCGCCATTCTGAGCCTCGAACCACCTAAGAAGCTGACGTTCGGGACTTCCTTTTGTATCCATCTGTATATATAGTGTATATATATATATATATTTCTTAGTGTATACTGATTGGTAAATTCCAAAGGTATTTAAGTCGATAGATTTTGGTATACGAGTGGCAGAGTCAATGGGTATCCTGAGGGATGCTGAGGTCGTCAAAGGATCCTCTCGCTGAAGGGATGCGGGTCAGGAAGTAACGGGTTCAGATTGAACGATAGAGTATGAAGTACGAGTGATGTTGAAGGAGGACACAGTTAGGCTTCCTGCATCCGACGTCTGGTCGAGTAACGTAACCTTAATGTAACAAGATGAAGTCAGTGGTGTATGACGTCACGGTCGTGAGCGTCGCGCTAGCTGGCTTCCTGGCTGCGCAGCTTCCTGGCGAATGTTTCCGTGGGACGAAGACCGTCAACAAAGGGTGGCCACCCACGGTAAAGCAAAGCCAGTCCCTTTCGTCTCCCAATGCAACCCACTTTCAACCCACTTTCTACCCTCTCCCACTGAGCGTTTCGCACAATATCCCAGTAGGCTGTGCGCGATGGCGCTGCTACCCACACTGACGACGCTTTCTCTCATTGCCCCTTAGAACTCGACGCCCGGCGTACAATGTGAAACAGTCGCGACTCGGACAATGGCGAGTTTCCATAGACTTCTGTCAACCTTTGCCTCTCACGGTATACGGTAAGGGCTAAAAGCGCCGAAGCCAGGGGCCGATTTACTCTATTCCTTGTAAAAGAGACTGAGAATAACGGCGACGCCGAAACACACGGACGGCCGACGCCCGGCGTTATCTCTTCGCGTCCTCACCTACACAAAACGTCAGAGTCAGATAGGGAGGTGCGGGAAACGGAGGAGGCTGTTCAGGCTGTTAAAGGCTGTTCAAACCAACTGGAGGCGGACAGGCAAGAGCAGGCAGGGTGGTCCAAGGGGTGGCCAGGGAGCCAGGCACCCAGAGGATGCTGGAAAAGGAAGCTGCCTATATATGACGGCCCCCATTCAATGTCGTACTTTGAAAACTTTGGACGTTAAGAGAAAGGGTAGCTGACTGCCGAGGACGTATTGTAAAGCTTCAGCTTCTCAGGGAGGACGTCGAGCGCCGCGACGTTCCCGGGAAAGAGGGATCTTGCTTTACGTTCAACTACTACGAACAAGCAGTCGGGTGGCAAGGGGTGGACGGGGTGAGGATGGATTTTCGATTTTCTCTAGGCTGTCCAGAAAGGGGAAGTGATCGAGGCACACGGGGTACCGTCAGTCCATATATAAAGGGTAGAGAGAAAGAATAAAATGGCGGAAAGCAAAAAGAAACACCTATAAGAATGGACGTAGGTCGACGGGAAGTAGTGAAGGAAACCGCGAAGCCCGGATGAAAACTAGTGGCTCGAGCGCGTTTAAACTAAACTCCATAAACTCTTATTACCGGAAGCCAGCCAGTGGTATATTAATGCAGCAACACTTTGAGCAAGTTTTACAGTGAGAGAGTAGTGGTGGTAGGTACTGCCAGTGCTTTCTTCCCTTTCCGCCCGTTCTCGCTTGGTACCCTCTATACACCCTCTGCAACCCACCTCCCCAAGAATCCTATAAACGAACACAAAGAAGACCCGCAGCTAGAAATCCACCAACCCCCATGAGCTATGAGCGTTAAGCGTAAACGGATTCCATCATGAAGCAGCATCCCTCCACTCCACCCTTCAACCCCTTTTCATCTTTACCACTTTGCCTATTTTCCACTCCCTTCCTCGATCTTATAGTTTCTCAGTCTGCGGCACCAGTTCATATTGTCTCGAGGCACGAAATTTATAGTCCATAGTGAGGCGACTCTATGTAGAATTTTTTCGTTTTTTTTATTCATGGACTTTATGAAGGCGTTTTGAGGTAATGGCTGTGGCTTTGAAAGTTGACGTATAGGGAGTATCGATAGAAGCTGAAGCGTCGGACACTTTTGGAGGCGGACTTGCGCTATCGAAGGACAAACGGTGATGAAGGTTGTGGAGGTTAAAGGCTAGGAGGAGTCTATATGGGAAGGACGCTAGCAAAGGCCAACAGGTCGCCATTAGAGCGTACTGTTTCCAACTACTAATAGCCAATTCATGCGACCACCCAGTCAGGGCCAGAGTTGCACCCTAGGCGAACCCTAGCGTCGAGTAAGAAGACCGACGCCAGCGCACCGACGTCGCCGTCTAAATACTGACTCGACCCCATACCCGATTGACGGTATTGACAGTAATTTAACGAACGACAAGGCATTGCCGCAATTAGCGTGTTTAACCTCGCCATTTTGTGCTCACCCAGCTACCCTTAGTAAACGAAGGTTAGGTTTCTCTCTAGGCGTCCCCAGGCGTCCAGTAGCGTCCTCTTGGGCAACGGGATCTGCTAGTCAAAAGCTACGACCACCGCAGCATCCCTTGGTCCATTGCACAAAACTATACCTATGGATGCTTCTCCATCTCCTGCTTCTATGAATAGAGGTTCATCAGACAAGATCGTGTTGCCAGCCAATGAGGATGCTGCTTTTAGGTTATGGTTCAGGGTTACTCATGAAAATGATGCTCAACCACGAGATACGTATAAAGACGGAAGCTTACGTTTTAGGTACAGTGGCTGTGAGGAAAGAGAAAAAAAATCAAGTGTTATTATAAAATTATGATGGCGTATCTATAGGGATCGATATTCATTATTCTATAAGGCCTATATTACGAGAGGGTGGAATATTCTTGGTCTTGCGCATTCTGGCCGCGTAATTACAGAGGGGAAAATTAAGCACCGACGCAGCCGTCGGTCCGTCGGTCCGTCGGTCCGTC
>JARPRG010000075.1:303768-315155 GCA_031001745.1 Hartigia nigra | reverse complement strand
TGAATGCTGGTATTTCGGCAGCTTTGACAAAGTTCTAACCGCAGCCTAAAGACTGTTATCAGTGGTATATCGGGAGATGAAGGGAGTACTAGGATCTTATCAGCGTGTTACCACCTAAGCTGTTTGCGTCTTGTAAACACGGAGAGTCTGGGACTCGGACCTTCGCCCTGATATTAGATAACGCGAAGGACTAGGACGATCAGCAAGATGAAGCCAAAGGCTCCAGACAGTCCCTAACGTGAGAAGTCTACAGTTTCATCCTGTACAGACTGTCACTCTATTAATCTCTCCATCCCTGAGATTGAATATGCAACTAACTCCATTTCATCTAGACCCCTATCAGGTGACCCCTGATACCACAAGATATAACAAAAAATATTGATCAGTCCAGTGTCATCCGACCGTCGCAACAAACCTACCCCAAGCAGGGGTAAATCGACTCTCCAGATTTCGCATGGAAGCAGCAATACTAGTTCAGCCTGATACGTACGCAAAAGAGACACGCGTAATCGCTAACCAGGAACTCGTGGAAGGTACCCTAGGTGAGAATCATCATAGTCGAGGAAGATCCGCCCCAGGAAGTGAGTTAGTCGTTGCAGGGTGGTCCAGTGGGTGAATAGACAAAGTTCGCAAATGGACGAGGAACGAATATCTAAGCCGTGGAGCGGCTGTAGGACGTGACGAAAGGACGAGGAGGACCAGAGTGAATCGTAGGGAAATCCGATCCGCGCGACTGCTAATAACTTGGCGTGGGTCCGTATCGCGTTTAGGGAACACGTACGAAAGTGGATAAGCAACGCTGAAGTTCGTTCGTGCGGTGACGCGGCCGGAATAGGTTATGTTCGTTGTGGCGTCTAGAGGCGTCGGTATAGCCGAGGCTCTCTACTTCACCGCGTACGGGAATGCAATAACGAGTCGGTGGCTTTCCTCCTTGACTCGCCACCCCGTTGACTCCCTAGGTAGGTCCCTTAACCCCTTAACCCCTAGTTCTCGGCCCCTTTTAGCCATTCCCCTCACTGTCCTCCTGCCCACCCCCTATCGCCACGTCGCACGAATCTCCGAGTCCCCAGGAACCGCCTTGCCCGTAGTTAGCCCGCATTAGTAATCTCCCCGAGGTGTTCTTGAATTCTGTTCTCCGTACGAGCGACTCACCCTCAATGTACAGCCACCCCTCCTCCAACCCGCCCCGACCGACCCCCTTTCACTACCCTCTACTCCAAACCTGTACTGCAGATCTCGCACTCATTATAACGGCTACTCTAGCTGGTTCTCACGTCTGGTACCTAGGTCTCTATTTGGTACTTGACTCTCTCTTTGCTTTACCTAATTTTACAAAATTTCTCTTTCCCACGTACCAGAAGGATTCTGGACTCTCCTTATACCGGACAAATAATTGATAATCGTATTAACGCGTATCAGCTTATCAATTACACGGATGACACCATCAAATAGATCTTTGACATTTCATTCCCAGCAGTGGAGTAATTTCATAGAGGCATAGGATACTGAGGGTCAGAAAGGTCAATAAGGTCAAATAGGTAGTGGCCTATCACCTTACGTCTGGCACATCGACGCCAGTAAATTAAGCACGAATGGTCAATTAACCTGAGAAGCAGGAAATCGAGAGCGTCATGACCCCAGTCGAGGGTTGACCTGGACCAAGCGGGAAAGCATCCCTTAAGGGCAAGGCCAAAGATGGTACCAGCAACGAAAACTCGAATTAATCCAAATAAACACGATGGAGGACTACTGGGATACTCCAAAAAAAAACAAAGTGATAGACAGTACCACGAAAGATACCTAATTTTCTATGCGATTACGAAGGATCATCTCGTACCTCTTTCGCCTCATCCTCCGTCTCTCCACCCATCCCCACCCACTCTTCATTCGAACCTCTTTCTCGCAAGCGTACCACGCGATGGTACATTTTTAATTACTTACACCCACGCAGCTGCATCGCGCGATGACTATAAATCAAGCGGAGCGCCGCCCAGCAAAGTAATTACAGCTTGAATTTTAGATAATGTTGCCGCAAGCACGGTTCCTCGTTCGTTCGTTCGTTGCTTCGTTGCCAGTTTCGTTGCTGGATTCACGCTGCGCCACTCCGCCGCCCAATTCGCCATAAATATGTTGAGCTCGCCAGCATCGTTTTCACTAATCGTATCGGTGGGAGAGTGGGAGAAGGGGGAGGGAGGTGGGCGAACCACGAACAATCCCGTGACTCTTATCATACTGGAAGGGTAGTGGGGTGGAGATGAAGGTGTAAAATTTTGCTTTAGTATTTCGAAGGCTGTTACAAGCAAATCTTACGGAATTGCTGAAATTTCGAACCAGGTGAATTCCTACGCAGGGGCGCCCCCTGGTATAGTAATTGTTTATGTAATTATGTGCCAATTAAGAGGAGACACGAGGAGGAATAACGATGAGCGATATTGCGGTTTGGTAGATATGGTTTGACTAGGAAGGAGGGGAGTTCGGGATGGAGGAGGACTCAACCTCCCCTCGTCCTCTCCTCCCACCCCTTTTCAGGGCAATTAAGGCGCGCTTGAGAAAACCTTAAAAAAAAGATCCCTAGGTAAGAGTGGAATTTAATTAGAAGCCCTGCACTCCTCTCGTGTTCCCAAGGAGCCATGAAGGTGGAGGATGGAGGTTAACGGGAGGTGGAAGGAATATAGTGGGATATCGGGAACGAAGACATAACAATCAGGAATATGATAACATGCGGAACGGATGCTTACCTTCACCTCAGACCTTAGAGGGAGGTTGGCGAGGTTCCTGAGGATCGACAGGAGAAGGGTGGCGGGAGGAGGCAGGATGAGCTTCAGCGGTATGAAAGATGATGAGTGAACGGGTGGAGGGTGGTAGGAGTAGGAGTCGCTTAATTAGAGCCAGACTTCCGTAGGATGCTTGAGGCTTCCCCGCTTCAAACTTCTCTCCCCCTCTTCCCTTCCCCCTTACTACAGTTTATCCACGTAAAGTGCCCATCTTTGAATTAAATTAGAAAAAAAATGTATTTTAAAAAATTTTTTTAATTCGCCCTCAAAACCACCCTCTCCCCCTATTTATCGAATCATTAAGAAGAAAAATACAACAGAAAGATACATGGTATGACAATAAAAAGGATGCAATGGAATAAAACGATCGAAGCCAAAGATTTTCGTAAAAGAGGGCAAAACTCGATGTTTATTTTATCCCCGCTAATCAAGGGATGTATTTGCGTTTTATAATCCTTGGTCGACTAAGAGGGTAAAATCTGAAAGCTTAGTGGAATCTCCTTTCGGTTGGGTGGTTAATCCTATCGTTGCTGGTCCTCTTCCTACAGCCCTTTTCTCCAGAGCCCTTTTCTGTACTCGTTCCCTCTCTCTCTCTCTCTCTGTTGCTCACTCTATCCCTCCTTCTCATTCATACCATCCTTGTCCCACACTCGCACTACAACAAGAGGTAAGGCTGGCGTCTTAACCTGTACCGCACCACGAAGACTCGCACTCTTGCAAACTTAATGGCTTATTCTATCCAGTAACATTACGTCAGGATATCCTGCTTCGAATATCCTCGGGATAAATCGTCAGGATAGCCAACGCAACCAAGAGACACAATAAAAGATACCAGACTCGCGATCATCGATAAAATCGATGATCATCCTGATCAATGATCCAAGTTTGCGTAAACGATCAAGCTCCCTCCCCCCACCCCCCTCTTTCCTCTTGAATAACCTCACCAGGGTTATCATTTCGCAGTACCGCAACTCTTAGGGGTTGAACCAGGTATATGATAAGGTATCGAAGCACTCCCCCCCTGCTCAGCCCCTAGAGCAACGAGTGCGGGCAGGAAGTCGATATAAGGCGCCATAGACTGTAGAGTACAGGAGAGAACGGAATAATTGATGATCGCGGAGTGTATCGGCGGTCTGGCTCTGAGAGGACTGAAGGAGGACTAGAAAGGGGACTGGAAGATACTGCGCTACGAGGAAGACTGTACTTGGGCTGGATGATGTAAACCGAAGGGACGCTTTTGCCTTCCAGTCCTGACCTATCGATAATTCAGTATACTTGACCGCCTCGTCTTGTACAGGGTGGTGGATAGATGGGGGGTTAGAACAACCCCTTTTGTCCTATCCTATTTATATGATTAATGCTTTTATAATGACTGGCTTGCATTACGATTTCGATAGCACTTTAAGGAGCTAACAGCTTATATTCTACAAGGGTACCTTGTCATCTGGACCAAAACATCCAAAAGGATCAAATTGATCCAATCAGATATTACAGATAATTTTTTTCATTCAAATTGTATAATTTAACACAGGTTTCTCTTGATCAATCATAATATCAATACGTCATAACTATCCTATATCGACTCTATACAGCCACCAGTCAGTAATTCCATGACTCGGTGACTGGCTGACTGGTTGGCAGCTTGATTGGCTGATGGACTAGGGTGAGTTTGCATGCGAGCACTCGAGCGACACGACACGAGGCGACACGATTGCTTTTCCACGTAAACCAAACTAGTACATACATTCTATGCACAATAAATAAAAAAGAAGACGTAAGAAACCAACCGGAAGTCCAATGGATAAGAGATCAAGCACCGTTCTATCCAAAACTTCCTATATAAAGTATTTCGAAAAGTCTTCGACAGCAGGGATAATGCCAGGTATGTATCTAGGTTAAAAGTATAGTGTTAAGAAGGGTCTATAGGTATACTTTATTGGTCGGCTGTCCAGTTGACAGTGGTAAGGTGACAGGTGTACGTGGACATCGTAAACGTACGTGGGAAATCGCGCGTGCGAAACCTCCAGGCCCAAGTATCCTACGTGTCCTGCTGCGCCTACTTTTATAATGCATGCCGACCGTGTATTCGTACTTGCGTATAGCGAAATAACACACATTTGCGGTTAATTCTGTGGGAGCTCTTGGAGTTCCCAGGCGGTCTGGCTGCTCCGTATGTGATAACCTCTATGGAATATATATCGAGGAAATACAGTAGCTGTTGGATGAACTCGTGGAAATATTCCAGAAAGACTCTCACCCTCAGCTGAGTGTCTTTGTCGTCGCACGAGAAGAGGACCTACCTGAGAAAACGTGGATTGCACTTATAGTTCTAGAAATCTTCGCCTCTACGATAACCTCTGCCCTTATGGTTCATCCTTTAACGATATTCCCTGCACAGGGTATGTTTCGCATGAATATTGCGCGGTTTACCCTCTTGCCTCGTACTCCTACCCCTTGTCAATACAACCGCTATCGCCACCACCACCACCTACCCACCCCTTTAGTGACCTTATTGCCGCTGACGGCTTGTAAAATGGTGGCTGTGTTATCGCTTCTTGTATATCGAAGGGATGGTACGATGCGTAATGGTAGATTTTGAAAAATAATTATCTTAACGATTCTATTCGTTATAGGGGTGATATTCGAATAGTGTGTTTGGGACTCTTACGATTTAAGGGATGCGAGGATATGGTGTACGGGTATATATAATGGGGTGTATAGGTAAAGGGGTTCGCCAGTCGGTAAATTGATGTGGTCTCGCAAGGGTGAGAATTCAGAGTAGCCGGGTGGTGGGGCCGGGAAGGGTGAGCGTAACGCTTTTTAGAAGCCATGATTTTCTGGTGAAAGCTCGCGTTCCGCACCCGGTATCGTGGGTGGGCACTCACTCCGTTTAGCTGCAACCTGGCAATTACCTGTAGGGCATAATTGTCATCCCTTACGTTTTCTACCCTGTAGCCTGCCATTCCCACCCCCACCGGGGGGCGTCGGGTCACGCGAGGCCGTGCCTGTCGCAGAAGTCCACGCGACTGGAGCCACGCAAAGCCGAAACAACACCACTGCTGCTCTCACTCTCTCTCTTTCTCTCTCTCTCTCTCTCACTCATTAACTACCATAGACCTACCTATATCAGATTTCTAATTACGAATTTACCGTGTCTGACTATACGACCTCCCTATGTAGCCCTCAATACCACCAATACGTATGAGTATGTACAAATATGTATAAATCCTTAAGAATCGTATCATAATTTTTTTTTTCGAAAAATGAAAATAGTAAAAAAAATATGGAAAATGGAAACATATTTTTTTCAGACTTACCAACCGTCAATGACGATACTAGCTAATCAGAGATTTTGAGAATATGACGATAATGAGGTCTTCCTGGAAATTACCTGTAACAAAAAAAAAAGAAATACGAATTATGTATAACATAATGTAACACAATAAAAAAGATATAAAAATAAAAAGCTTACAGTCAAAGGTAGAACGAAGCGAATATCTCGAAAAACAACGGAAACCAGGGGGTTAGGTAATTGCGAAAATTAATTATTGCCTTGCACGAATGTCATACGTTTCTCCTGTAATTACCCTGCAGGCATAATTTAAAGCGAGGTGAGTTGTTAACGATATCGTCCGACGTCTCCAGGATCCGACGGTTTCCATCCCCGCTGAAGGGTTGCTCCCCCCCCCCCTCCCCTGCCCCTACCCCTTACTGGTTAATGTCCTCCTCTGTCAAACGACTTGATTCATAGCTGCTGAATCGCAAAGGTAGCTCAAACCACCCTCCCCCCCCCCGATTCTCTTTGTCACTCACGATGACACTTCAGGCATATATATATATATATAAACACTTACTTATACCATTGCTCCACAATGTATAAAGTACGTATAAATGCACATGGCATATAGCCAGCAGCATAATTCATCCTCGGGAAGCTCCTTCCTTCAGGTAGATCCTAACGTAGGGAACGAAGTACGAGCGTTAACCAAGAAATTTGATTCGCTTTCGATATCCCCAGGAGAGGTAGTTTCTATCGCTAAGCGAAACATATCTATCCGGCACTTAGGCGCAATCACGAAACCAATTGGAATCGGTAAATATCCAGGCAGCAGGCGGAACCGGAGAAGCTACTGCTAGGAGAAGGTGAAGAAGGTGGAGAAGGTATATTAGCGCGTAGGTAACATTTGAGTTGATATATATAGAGTAGATATGTCCTTAAAGCATGCGAGCGTAATCGCACACGCTATGGAATAAGGTATAACGTTGTTACGTCATTAGATACGGATTGTTACGCATTCCTCTTAACTATATATATATATATATATATATAGAGAGAGAGAGAGAAAGAGAATATTACGTAACGAAGTAGACATATGCTTATGCGCATAAGATTAGTATATTATAATACGTAGTGTAATTTTAGTGTGATTAGTTACAGTCAAGACTGAAGGTAGTGAAGGTTAAATAAATTGCAGTCTAGTGATATTAGTGTTATTGTTTTTTTATGAAGGTTTGTTTGTTTTAGGAGAAAAAATAGATAAGGACACTCAGAGCAATGGAATGAATGGTATTTAATCGTTGAATGTGAAAAGCAGTTAATTCCTGGTTAGATTTAGCCGCTACGTTTAACCAGCCAGTCACCCAAACAGACATGAGTATGTCGAAGTCACATCCCTACCCTAGGAATGCAGGATTTACGCGACGCCATTATTTCCATTAGACGACGTTTAAGTCACTCGCGCGGTTGCCAATGAGAACATTCAGCATAGTTCAACATGGATCAGCATGGTTCAGCATCCACCAGGAGTTCACTAGTTCTCTTCTCCTAGAGCTATACTGATCTATAGGGTTGTCTGGTTGTGAGCCAAGGGCGAATATGGTACAGGCATACTGGATGCTGTCTACGTAGATAGAAGCTTGAAGGAAGACAAGATTGGAGGATAGGATCGACCTCAGAGGGAGGTGGGTTCGAGGGCGAAATTGTACGCGTAAATTATAATAGATAGCTGGGTGGTACGGTTGGTTATAAGGTTCGATGGTACACCTAGAGGAGGTTGCCGAGGAGGAGGGTGGCAGGGTGAATATGCCAAGGGGTCCTCCTCCCTCTAGCTGGCTGGCTCTGATGTGGTCTGCGGCCTGAGCTTAATAACCCTCGACTCTCGACCTCGTCAAACAAACGCTCCTAACCGGCGTTTGCCTCTTTGCCTCTGGCCTGGAGTGTGCTCGAGGAGGTGGTCGACGTCGCGACGTCGTAGACGTCAGCAAGGACTCCGAAAGAGCCAATCTAGATCCATACGTTACATAGGTGCTGGAAGGTACTTACACGTGGAGCGTGCCAAAAAGGTATCGGATTATATCGTGGCGGGATGTGAGGAGGTGATTCCGAGTGTCGGCTCAATGGAAGTGGGAGGCAATGCGAGCATTAACTATAGGAAAATGAGAGACGGGTGGTAGAGGTGGCTCATCGACTGGTACGGACTAGTACCGACATTACCCTGGAAGCCTACAGGGCTCAGACCGAAGAGCATGTAGCTTTGGTACCCACTTTCCTTCCGCGATCAATTAATTCCGGACACTAATGCTTCTTCAAAGACACGACCCACCTCCCGGCTGACGACTACCAACTGTATCTCCTGAAGGCGCCCAGATAAAGTTTCCTGGATGAGAAACAAAAAATCTGATCTATCCTCAAATATTATTTCTCTACTGATCTCTTCCGAAATTCCTAATTCAGTTCTGACTATTAACCAGGTAAGTATAAGGGTTGCCAAGATAAAGGGTGTCTCCGGCAACGAGTAAAATGATCGCACGTCGAGAAGAGCGTCCTCGGAACGAGCATCTCTACTCCTAGTGAGTATTCTAATTGCCAGAGACAGTCTTGGAAAATACTCGACTGAAGTTGCTCCAGGGTTTCTCGGCACTTCCACCTCCCGATACCAATACTACTGCTAAGGGTGAGCAAAGACCGCACCTTAGCTCGCACCCACACTCCCGCACGGCGGAGCGTCGCCTCCACCACCCATCGTGCTGTCGTCCCACTCACTCCCTCGACTTAATTTCGAAAGCAAAATTAAGTACCTCGCGATGGTAAATACAGTGACGGCGTTCGGGCTCCTGCTGGGAATTAGGGTGCACGACGGAGAAGGTAAAATCGTGGAGGTGGTTTCTACTCGAAAGGAAGATATCTCTCAGCTACATATCTCTCATTCACCTCCATCCTCCGTAACCAGTATCCAGGAGAGAAAGTATCAGTGAAAGATCTAGGAGATACTACAAGTAGAACTATTCTTTTTTATCTTTTTCTCTCTCTCTCTCTCTCACCTCCACTCTCCTCCCCTTTCTACCTTATTCCTACTCCAACTGTCGTCCATTATTAGTACTCCAGGATAGGTCGATCTCGAAGAAGGCTTTGATAGAAAAGTGTGTCTAGGGGTGGGAGTGGTGAGAGGAGGTGACAGCATCCCTTACATAGGAGTCTTTGTATTGACTATCAAGTAACTCCCTTTTACTTTCTCTCTTGCTCCTACCCCCTTAGAGAGCATAGCTGGAGAACGAAATTAATGCTGTCACGACGAGTGTTAATCTCATAAAGAGGTTCTAAATATGGAAGGGAACTAGAGTAACGAAAAGCCAAGATACAGAGAAGAGAATTTAGTAATTCAAGCTAGGAAACACGGTATTGAAGTACTCGAGTGGAAGGAAGATTCAAAATGGCTCGATATAGGGGATGTACTATGTCTTGAATACTTCAACCCTTAGAAATCCCATAGCCGCTTCTATCGACTCTCGGTGAACCACGACTATACAAGGTAAATTTATTATCGTGGCCGCAGATGCGGACAATACCACACGGAGAGGTCAGGTCGCGGTATGAGAGGAATAAGCGGTCGGTTGGCCATCCTGCCTCTGGCACGGATGCTGAGAGCCACGAGAGAGCATGGACCAGGATGCGAGAAGGAACGTAAGCAGCCACCGAGCAGACAGCCGGGTACAGGCCAAGTGTAAAGGCAGCCTCCATTGCTGATAGGAAGGTGGTGGAGGGCTGGTGGAGATGGAAGGGTATCTAAGGGTGGCAGCCACAGGCGCAACCAATATACCCACACGTAGACAAGTAAAAGCGCCTGGACGCTGGTGAATGCCTCCGAACGGGACGCCCAGCGTCGCCCTAGGCAAAGACACCTTATTAATATTTAGACATATTTTGAGCGGCCAGCCAATGCTGCCAACTTTCTACATAATTATTTGCGAGATTACCGAATATTGGCTACAGTGTTACCAACCTCCATCCAAGCAGCATATTGGAAAAGACTCTGACGACGTTTGGACGGAATTTTCAAAAGTCTCTACCAGAAGCAGACTGAGTGCTGATGGAAGGTTGAGAACGTGAAAAGAGATCTCTGGGAAGGGATGCTGCTGCTGGGGTGACTCGGGTATATAGTACTAGGGAGGTAGATTCACGCGACCCTGGGAACTAGAAGTTCCGATGCCGGGGCGCAAATGAAGATTGACGAAAATAGTTTCGCGTCGCCCGGCCGCGCCACGTAATTTCGAGTGATCAGCCTGTATTCATTTGGTTGCCGTTGATTAACCCGGCGGGCACGCCAGCGACGTTCCCGAGGGAATCGCTCAGGACTTTGATCGAGATTTTCTCTCTCTCTCGCTCTTTATCTTCCTAACGGTAGAGACTGAGAATTCGCCTATACTTTTGAGAAATAAGTTAGACGACAAAGTCAGAGGAAGCGGGGTTAGTGTATAACAGTAAGAGAAAGAAATGTAATGAAGCCAACCTGGTGACTCTTGGAAAGATTTTTTTCTTTTTTCAAAGATACCAAGATAGACTCTACCAATAAGAGCATTCGAGCGAATCAAGTGAGGACCATTGGGTTTTTTCGATTTTTCTATGTTTCACTTCACATTTGACTTTACATTTTGCGACTAACGTCAGAACCGACGCCTGACGTCTTCGACTTCTCGAGTACGTATTTATATTTCTCTCTTTCATTTCCGACGAATAAATATTAATTCCATCCCAATATCCTCCACCGTGCCAAGAGCATCGCTCGAGTTTTCTGTCGCTCCCACCTACCATCCTTCCTATCAACCACCGTCGACCTACCCTTATCAAAGAACGCCGACCAACTCCTGATAACTTCTCGCTGGTCTTCCAGGCCGGAAGACTCTTTTCTATGGTATACAAAAAATACAGACTGAATTCCACGAGGCAGCAATGACGATTGGAATTCGCCTAAAGGATAGAGTCGTTAATAGCCGTGAGTCGTCGCGAATCGCGATGGCGAATAACTATTTTCCAAGGCAGGAAACGTTCCGAGCGAAAATCGTCTGCATTTGGCTTTCCCGAGCTTCCCTAATCGATTGCCACGAGTTTTAAACTTTCTACCGGCAACTCAGACTCCTCCTCTTCTCTCTCTCTCTCTCTCTCTCTCTCTTTTCATTCTATTTTTCTCCTTCCCACCTTCACCCACCCACGCTCTACTCTCTGCTTCTATCCATGGATGCCTTTTCCTTCCAACTTTCTCCTGCCGTGGAGGCCCTGCCAGGCTCACGAAGAAATACCGAGAGACAGGCAAGACGGAAACGAACAGAGGAAGAAGA
>JARPRG010000075.1:271588-294297 GCA_031001745.1 Hartigia nigra | reverse complement strand
TGGATTTAAAATGGAAACATCGAACGAAAGAAGAATTATTTTATATGTGAATGGGTATGAATGTATAACGTATGTGTGTTAGTATTTGTGTGAATCATTTTTTTCTTGCCTTATAATCTTGACTATATGAAATCTATTCTTATATACTTATATTTAATAATTATTAATATATATATGTATGTTTTTTTTTTTTACGGTGAAATTAGAAACAGTAAGCTATATTTTTTAGAACTCATGTATTAACCTTTATCTTTACTTTGAATATATGATTTTAAATTATTTACTTTAACTAAATATATAGAGTAAATAATACAGAATGCAGTCTAAATTATTTCAGTATGGAAAAAGAGATATGGAAGATGTTTTCGAAAGGTTTATTTTCAATTGACGATTGTATATTTTGCTGGTCGGTAGTACACAATTATTGCGTAAATATTCAGGGACGCCTGAAGGCTATTGGGAAAGTGCATAGAGTCACGTGTTAAATCCGTGCCAATGAAATTCGTTCCTGTCGATCAACGCTCCTGTATAAGCATCGTAATAAAACCAGAGAGTCATTTAAACTGTTGCGCCTCGAGTTATTGATAATTCCCACTATATTTACTTGGGAACTGATAACCTTAACGATGCCAAGCGACCATATTCATCGTATAGCACTTGGCCGATAAAAAAAATAACAAAAGAAAATAACCACTAAACCACACAAGAATAAACGATACGAATACAATATTTTTTAGAATAATAATGACTATTATTAAAATACAAAAAGAAATTGTTAATATAAAAATAATAAATATGCGCGATATGAACGGAGCATCCTCACGCCCTCATTCTTCATTGAGGAATGACGAAACGTCTTGCCCCCGCCCCCTTCCTCTTTCTCTTTCTTTTTCCTCCTAGCACAGTATCCTCCCAACAGACTCTCTCTCCTTCTCTTTTTCCCTCTCTTGGACACTCTCGGATTCTTCTACTCTGTTTGACCCCTCCACCCTGCCCCTTGCCAACCCGCGCCCAGCCTCCACAAGCGACGTGGACCAAAAGAGAAGCGTGTAACCACCCTCGCAAGCTCTAGCGTCGCCAGGAGTGAAGTCTATCGACCTGCGCATGCGCAAGCCCCACTCCAAAGAGTTCATCCGGTAGCTCCTCTCGCTCCACG
This sequence comes from Hartigia nigra, assembly GCA_031001745.1. Taxonomy (NCBI): domain Eukaryota; kingdom Metazoa; phylum Arthropoda; class Insecta; order Hymenoptera; family Cephidae; genus Hartigia; species Hartigia nigra. Next base: position 293,141 of record JARPRG010000075.1, on the reverse strand, counting down.
TTCCACGCCTCCCACGATAGGCTTACTTTCGCCAACTTTTTGCCCGCACGCGCTGCGGAAAAAGCTCCTAGAGAATTCTCGCCACTACGGTGGCACCAGCTACCAGTAGGAACTATCGGGAGCAAGGAGGCAGCTACTAGTACAGTGATACTACTATAGTATCTAGCAGTAGCAGCAGTAGTAGTAATAGAAATGCTACTGGTACATAGATACTAGGTCTGAGACGTTGACGATCCCTGAGAATGGGTGGGACAAACGGAGGGCTGAAACTTTTTTTTTTATATTTCTACGCCAATCTCGTAGCCATTGCGAACAATAAATGTTCCTTTGGATTACAGAGATGAGACTGGGATGGATTTCTGGGATCGGAGTACTTTCATTTTGTTGTTTCACTTTTTTCGTCTGTTTTCACTCAGTTTATTAGACTTTTTGTGAAACTCGTTACTCGAGTGTATTTCGTCGCGACCATAACGCAGACCTTAAATCGGTTCGTGAGACGCTCGCCGTCTTAGTCACGTTGTATGAAATTCTTTCGAGAGCTCATCCAGTCTTGCCAACCTGGCGCGCAGTAATTATGCAAAAGCGAGGGGTAAACTTGTACTACGAAACTAGCAAGAATTCCATGGGAAAGTATGTTAATGGCCGATGAGCTGCGAGAGTGATATAAAACAGAAGAGCACCTCGTAAGAAAGTTCAAAGTCTCGTGGCAAAGTTCGGTCACAGACTATAGACGGACTTTAGTCAGACTTCGATCATCCGCTTTGCCAGGGATATAATGTAGAGAAAATTTTAAAAGGTATTAATTATTAATTATGTATATGAGTTGATATACAGATTCATTTTAATTAACGTTAGATCATTGAAAATCAAGGATCATCCAGGATTCTGCGAGACAGAGAGCGAATGAGTGTGGGATAGAGTTGGAAATTTGAAATTCATCGTACGTCAGAGACGTCGTCCTGACGATGGGACAGAGGTGAGTCCAAGGGTGGTTTTCCAAGAGGGCGTAACGAGGACGGTTAATACTTTTCCCAACTAGACGCTCCCGCAGGACCAAAGCTTCATGTCAAAAAGCAACCCCTAAGAAGGAGTCGAAGAATTACCCTCTCACGGATCCCATTTAAATCGCAGCGTTATGTTTTTCGAATTACCCTAAAGAAAGGGGATGCTGGTAGAGATCCTAGAGGTGAAGCTGGTAAACCACCCCCTTAACCCCGAGAGTCGGAACATCCTCTTGCTTGGTATGCACGACCAGGACTCTGAGCTTTCCAACGAATTTTCAATCGGCACCTCGTACCACGCCATTCATCCCTTGTACACCCACCCTTGGGATTGTACTACTGGCACTATTACGAGGGGTAGACCAAAAAATGACAACTAAGAGAAAAGGGGTTGTACCTGGTACCAATGACCTTGGACATTTATCAAAAGATGGTGTCGATAGCCCGAAGGGCCTTAGGGCCCTTGGAACCCAACGCTGTACTTGTATACGTATATATACTATATCTACAGGGATGATATAAGAAGGCAAACAAGAGTTCGTAAGGGTTGGTGGTGTAACGCGGGTGGGCTCTACACGCGTATTTGTGCGTAAATACGGGAATGCGTGTTGTGTACGAGGGTAAACATAGGGGAGAGCAATACCATATACTATACATATATCGTAGGCGCGACTAAGGGATGGTTTCTCGCTGCTGGAAGTCCAAGACATAAATCCATCCGTTTACTCTCTATCTTTACTTTATCCCCCGTCTATTCACCCTCTTCATCTACTATCCCGAGAGCAGCGCTCCAAACCATCTCGCCATCTCAAAGTGTTCAGGCACCTCGAGGCACCTCGCGAGATACCCGCGAGAGATCTGCTCTGGAAAATCTTGCTCAAGATTTCTAGGAGACAAAACGGATTATCTTGGAATTCCAAGAGTAAAAAAAAAGAGAGAAAAAGAGAGAGAGAAGAGTCCATCGAAGGTGGATAAGTCGTGGGTATCGGAGGGAGATAAGAAATCGGGCGGCATAGGCGGGGAGGAAGGGACGAAGAATCTCTCAGACGTCGGCATCGACGCTGGTAACTTACCATCGCGATATTAATTGACGCAAGAAATTAGGTTCGCGATCCCAGGAATGATTGATCGCGTAATGAGAAATCCCTAATAATGACTTCGTCGTTTTGGGGAGAGGTGGTGGCCGAGATAGGGAATCCAGGGGGAAGAAAGATATTAAGAAACGACATTAGATTATAATTTATATTAAAATCTGTGCAAGGAGATAAAGAGAAGAGACGCGGGGTGCAGCCGCTGATTGTGGGCTTCGCTCACGGCGTCGCAGCTTCCCTTTTGCTTCCGAGATTCAACCCTTTCGCCCAATGGCGTAGCTATATAGTCACTTACATTTACGTTTCAACCCTTGTCTTTGTCGGTCTCTACTGTATCTCCTTAAACAGCCCTTGGCTTATACTTATACCTACCTCCTTGCCCAACCTATTCGTTTCGTACAATCGAAAGATACAGTAGACTCTTGGTTACTTCGCTCTGCACTTTTACCCTTAAAATGTTTTTTCACCCTCTGCCACCACGGGACATGGATGTTTCATTGATCTCAATATAGAGGATGCACGCGTGGCTGAGGATTCTAAGAATCTAATTAGAGGCTCCGCCAATGGAAAATAATCAAGGGGGAAGACTAAGGGACGCTTTATGGCGGGGAGGATGGAAGACGAAGGGACATCAGAGCCCAGAGAGTAGAAATGGCTGTAGAACGCTCGAATATACGAGTAAAGGGAGAAGGGAAGGGATGCAAGCAAGATGGCCTAGGGTGGATACAGGCATGGTTAGACGTAATGGGGTAGAACCTGCGAGTTATTCCAGTTAAGATATTAAAGGGTAGTCGATCGATGTCACTAGAACCTACTCTCGTAGAACTACCCCAAAGTCTTGTCTCACCCACCCGCCCTACACTGCCCCGATTGTCATTTTATAAAATAAATTTAAGGGTTGAAAATCGTTCGAAAATCGATATACCAACTAAGTGGTAGTTTCGGTTTTCGCTTCAAACAGAAGGCGACCGACCTTAAGCGACAGCGTACTAAGGGATGGTCCTTAGAATGCCGATGTCAAGGGGGATGAAGGAAGGATGTACGGAAGTCAGGGGGAGGTGAAAGGAGGTATACAGGAACGAGGATTCATCCCTCGAGTAAGATAGGAGCCCCAGTTTTCTCTTGCTAATTCCAGACCTTAATTACCACCCTTGCGAAATCTCTCGTTCGGTAGCGCATCAGCCCGTCATTTAGCAGAGGCACCCTTACGCGCACTAATTCCGCGTCTTAGGTAGAGTCGATGCTCCTGTCATCCCCTATTTATCTATTGATACCGGCCGGAAAGTCAGCTCTGATGACTTTCTTAAGGGATGATCACCAAAAACGATTTGGAATTGTTAAAGGTGCTGATACGTAGACATTCGAGCATAGGAGCATCCCTTAAAGAAATAGGGGTAGGTATACCAACATCAGGCTGTCAACCTGAAGTTGGGAAAACTCCAGGTATCCTGTTATGGTCGAACGGATTACCCGCGTAGTTGGCTGCCTGCTGGATTGCCGCTTTGCTTCCCTTACTAGGATACTAGCTACCCTTACGCTAAAGGGGTGCTCCTAATAAAATGCATGATTTAGCCTTCTCTTTACCCTCGCCAACGTATCCAAGCTAAAGCAACCCTCTTTACTTTCTCTCACTACTCGTTACGTGGTACTAGCTCACTCGGGCGACTCACCCCTTACTACCCCCTCCTCCCCCCACACCCTTACATACACTGACACGACGACGGTCATGAATTATAAAATGACGGTAAAAGCGAAAGTTTTCGCTCGGCTCGGGCCAGCTTTTGCCTGAGAACCAACCTACCCCGCATGACTACGACCCCCGTACCAACCTAATTTAATGAAATGGCGAAGGGGTTAACCGAGTTCTCCTACCTAAACCCAGTAGTTTCCCCCCGGGTAAATGTTTAGCTACCGACTAAAGTAGTGACTCAACCCTTGCTGACTTCGTCAAAGATCAATTCAGGTGGATGGTCTGTTTATAAAAAGAAAAGTCCTAGACGCACCTACCTTGTTTTCCTAAACTCCAGTAAATTAATAAACATAATACTCGAATAGCTGATAGGAGTGAAGGCAGTGGCTGGGAGCATTGTGTTACGTCACGTGTGTATAGAAATTCAGAAGCTGCGGACATGATGTATACAGGTATGAAGAGGGTGGCGAAAGGGTTAGAGAGAAGCCAGGAGATGTGTAGATGAAGTCTGAGGCCGCTAGCAATCTGGAGGTATTCCCCGAACAACCAAGCGACTATAGGTGTAGCCGTATAGAGAAAGAGGTTGCTGCCAATGGAGAAGGTCCAGTAGGTAGAGAGAGAGAGGAATAGAGTAAGCCCAGTCGTGATTACAGTACCGTGTATTCAAATGGTCAGTCCCACCCACCTCAATCACCCTAGCAAGTACCATACCCTCACTACCCTTATACTACATAGCCCGATACCCTTGTCTAACGCCAGAGGGACCACCCTGCTGGCTGATCACCCCCTGGACCTCAGCATCCTATTCCTCGCTACGTCGAACCTAGAAGCGAGAATATGCAACTTGTCCTAGACGGTCTCCCCTTGACTGGAAAATTCGTAGGACAGGCGTCCCGGGTCCCGGGGGGATGAAGAAGCAACGACATCGTCATCCTCAACTAGGACACCGTCAACGTCGATCTCTGTAGCCAGCAAGTGGTGCTGAGTACTTTGAGAATCTTCATCGACGTCACGTCAGACGTGGACGCGGTGAGTTTACGGATAGCAAATATTATGCAAATCGTCGAGGATCACCAAACGCAAAATATAACCTTGACGAGGATGCCGTCATAGTCGTCTTGACGAAATAGGACCCAAACGGAAAAGGACGGGAACTAACCCTAGTTAGCGCCAGGTACTATGAAACGTTAATGCTAATCATAATCACTCTGCCGTCCTACGTCGAGGTGACGTCAGCCCTCCGTCAGGCATGACGACACCGGCTTGATGAATTAGCCTGGCCAAGATATTGAAAACCGTTAACGTCAACGGGGCCGTGTGCGCTCGGCTGGTCCCACCGAAACTTTCCTACGTCGTACGTGCTTTGACTTAAGCAACCTTGGACCCTGCTGACGACGTTGCGCTTTATAAATTAACCAACGTTATCCTATGGACCTGCTTCGTCTCCTACCTATGACACCTTTCCCTTTTGCTCCATTAATTTACATAGCTAGTATAAGTACGCTCTTGCCATTCGATGTAACTACCCCTCTCGAGAGGCAGACCCCTTCGGGTCCAGGTAATCATTATCGCGTTAAACTTTCATATCACAATGGTAATCGAAATTGATTATCCAGCTGTTGATTTGCTTGTGGTGATAATTGATTTAACATTTGATCCAAGGGCCTGATGAAAATCGACTTGACGAACTAGGAAACGAAGCCAATCCGACTTACCGGAATCGAAGGCTAATCTTACCCCTGGTGGCCCAGGACCACATGCATGACCTTTTCCATTAGGTGATTGTTATGCTCACACGAGAATGACTTGGCAAATTTCTTGACCATTCGAACCGAAAGATTAGCCAGGAGTCCGATGATAAGATTGATCAAGGTGCGAGGGTCAGAGGTCAAAATTATTTCCTCGGCCAAAAGTATACGCATTCCTGGAATACGTGATCTCGACGCTCCTTTTTTCGGGACTTATTTGTAAATTAACTTTATCACCAGAGACTGATCAGACCACCCCACCTTTGGCCCACCCTTGCTGCAGGAGGAAATCCTGTGACTTTTAATCGACGTTAATCGCACGCATGACCACCCTGGAGGAGATACACAATACCCGAGTCGAGGTAGCCCGTGGAGGTGACGTTAAGCAGAAAGTGGGAACTAGGGGGGTTGGTCATTTTCCCAGGGTACCGATTAGCCTCGATGTGCCTTATCTACGCACGAGAATATAAATTTCGTCGAAGGGGTAGCAATACGTTAACGAAAAGCACGCACGTACGGCGATCAGCATCTCTCATTACTGGACCGTGTTTGCCACCCTTGCTTGACCCAAAGATTATGCGTATACACAATTGATTATTCATTAAATGCTATCCAGAGCAGAGGATGAGCATCCCTCCGGGTAATTATCCATGGAAATTAAACCTAGTATTCCTATAGCTGTTGATGATTTACGAATAGAAAGATAAACACTGATAATCTGGATGGTCATAATTTCCGGAAATTTTTTTTTTTAAATCACGTGTCTCAAAAGCAACATAGGGGTTCATCCGAACGGGTAGGATCGAAGAGATAAAAGTCACGAATGAAAACAAAGGACTGTCCAAATTTTACAGTGTTTCCCTCAACGTCAAATAATACTGACCACCTTAACCCTTTCGCTACGGCAGTGTGCTCCGTCGGAGTGACACTGCTGAACGGGTCACCGTGCCGCCGGAGTAGCGGCACTGAACGGAGCACTGCGCTGAAAAGTGTGCGTATCGCGCTTAGGTAAACTGGTGTTCGAACTTACATCGTGCTTCAGTGCTTATTCCATTAAATTCCTTTTAAAAATCCAACTGGAAGTTCTATTAACTTGAATAAGAAGAGCGTCACCCATATTTGGGTGACGGGGCCCCCACGGAAGCATACCCGTCACCCAGATCTGGGTGACACGACGACGAACGTGTTATATTGAACTTGTCAAAAAAAAAAGCGAAAAACGAGATAATAACATAAATGTGATCGATGTATACTATGCGTAAAATAAACACATCGCGGGGCTCATGGTCAAATGGTCGTGTTACACACTGACGTCGTCTATAAACGACGCTTGTACACACAGATCGTTGCGCAAATGTCGTCTATAGACGATACTCGTAGCGAAAGGGTTAACGTACAGGACCACGTCCGTCACCCCAGTGACGGAAACAAATGCAATCTGTCGGAGGGTTGAAAAATCCAAGAGTCAAAAAACGGAATGGAAATAAAAAAGAGGACGAAACACTAGTCCCGGTGTATTTAAAAAAAGAAAATCGGAATATTTTTGAAACACAGTATGGGGTTTAGCCATTGTACAAAACGCAGATCGAAATGATACTGAACAGCCAGAAGCAATTTTTCGGTTATTCAATTATTAGTTCAGAAATTGTAGATTCGAAATGGCTACCTGTGCGTATTCCATGCAAGCATTATTCCTTGTTCCATTTCGAATAGCGTCAGGTTTCCCTACGGTCCGACCATATGACTACATATACATATATATATATCAGACTCCGACAACACTACGGGGTATAGTTAGTGCATCGCGACGCATCGGCAGTCGTCTGCGTCCATTCTGAAGACATTATAACTCTCACCCTCTCTCTCGCTCTCATCATTACCCTTAGCCCATTCCAGAGGGGAAGATTTGAATTTCCTAGAGGATAGATGTAACGCTCGTTATTGGATGGACAAACTGAATGGAAACGCAGTGGTTGGATTCGCCCTCAGGTGCCTCTTTCCTGTTACCACCAGTCCCCCCACTCACCCCGGTTCCGACATATACGTTAAATTCATCCACGACTGGCTTAGGTGCTCTCCTCATTTTCTCCACTGAGTACAAGATACGTGAGTAAAAGGGGGGTAGCATAGAGTAAGATCCAAATATAGCATCCTTGAGAAGGAGATCATCGTCAGCGCTTGGTCAGCGCAGCCAGTATTAACCAGCCAAATCGAAGCTTTCGGTAGATCGTCAGAAGAGGATAAGAAGCAATGGGAGAGGAATAAGCCGTGATGAAGATGAAGGATGCTGGAGAAGAGAGTAAGTAGAGGACAAAGCCGGTGCAGTGTGCCATGGACGTCCTCTGGCCCCGTCGCGACGTTGGCTACCACGACGCCGATAAATCGTCCCGTTTCTCTAGGTAGAGGCAGTGGTAGATGGTTGGTAGGAGAAGGGAGGAGGGGCGTCGATAATAAGGGGATGATCGGCACGATAAGCGGGCGGCATTAATTGAGATTGCAGATAGCGGGTAACTTTTGCCCGCCGCGAGGAGATAACGATCGACGGAACAATAGAACCGCATCTGGCCGCATCGATGTAAGACTCGAAAGAGGAACGGGCTGGGTGAAAGAGAGCGAGAGAGAGATGAGTCTATGGAGGAGCGAGTGAGACGAGACGAGGAGTAAGTTCCGTGATTGCGGAGGGACCATAAATTCCATGGAACGTCCTACCGACGATGAGCATTCGACTCACGAGCGATAAGCTTTACTCTCTTCGTTCGACCTGCTCTTCTTTTTCTTGTACTTTCTTTTGCGAACGAGAGGAAAGTAACGTCCGAAGAATTACGATCGAATGGAGGTAAAAAAAAATCTAAGAGCGGATGAGAGTCCTGCTGAACTCTATGTGGATCCAGGATATATCCTTACTTGGGTATAGAATGCCGTTGACGGGTTGAGAGCTTCCCACAGGGAAATTCGTATTCCCTTGGTATCTACACGGTGCTGCCCTCTGGCGAGGACTGCTTCAAGTCCTCGAAGCGTTTCGACGGCAAACCTCTCGCTTCGATCTTCTCTCTCATCTCCCCTTCGTCACCCACGACTCTTGCGAAATTACAAATTTAACCCAATCGGACTAACCGCTAACTCCGCGCAGTTTTCTACCGCGAATTTCAACTTTATACTGGTTCGTCGCACGGGGAGGATCCTGTGGGATCGAGGGATGAAATTGCACCGGACTCAAACCCCGTGGATACGTATAAGGGAATCCGAACCCCTATTTTTTTTTTCAAGGAAATTCCATCCTATCAGCTTATGGAGAGTGACGAAACTTTTCACGAAAATATTTACTTGTTTTTCTAATCGCACTGGCAAACAATGTCGTTTCGATGGACGATCTAGATATTTTTTTTCCCCAGGACCATTCGATAAACAGCCTAAAAGTTGGTACTATCGAAACTCAATTTTCTTCTCTTCCTTGGCGTAAACAGATTATTTTATATGTGTATACGAAGAAAAAATAGCCAATCGGCAAAACGCAAAGCTCTGGATTGATAACAGGCAAATAATCTACCGTATAATAAATTACAATACAATTATGCAAAGCAGTCGTAAACTTACGTATGGAAACGTATGTTTCGCCTAAGGTCAATGCGTATATAGATCAGGTATAAAATGAAAAATAAATTTAACAATAATAATAGCTACGATCAGTAGTTCTGAGAGCTGTGAAATCGTCCTATCTAAAACGTGCCGCCAGCGCAACGGGGTCGGGCGTTAATCATCTCTAATCGAACTGTACAATTATTCGAATTGGATCTTAATTGAAAATAGCGTCTGTAACCAATAGGATGATCATACGATAAGCCAATAAAAACAGCAAATTCAACCAGAACAATGCATAAAGTATTTCCTAAAAATAAAACTCTAATTAAATCACATCAAAATAACATATCGTCAAACCCCAATCGCTTTAACCCCAAAATTCAATAACCGGAAGGCACGAGAGTCTCTTTCGCACCCTCAATACAAATCTTCAAAGGGATATCCAGGACCTTACCTATCCATAAACCTTGATACATATAGGTAGGCCACGTTACCCAATTCACTACGATATACCCAATACCTAAAGAAAGTATATCAGGGATGAAATCCAGTTAGCACAGGGCGCAGTCGTGCACGAGTGCAGCCCTGATAAATTCGCGATGGCAGATATTCAGGTAACGGAAAGCTATTACAAGTCGATATCTATTGAAGACGGGGCGTGAGGAGCGCCTGGAGAGAAATAAAGAGCGATTGCGTCGGTAAATCAGGAAACAGGGAATTCCGGATGCTGGGAAAGAAGCAAAGGATCTCCCTTAGAGACAATGGAATCGTAGTATCTGCCGATCCCTCTCTATGGGCACCCCTTTCACCTTTCATCCGCCCCTTGACCCCTCTCTCATCCAGAGAATCCTGTCACAGCCTCCCCCATCCCGCCCCCCTTCTCACGCTCTAGCCTTAAAACATACAGGCACTGCCAACTGCTGGAACGTTTCGCACATACGTATTGCTGCATTACGTCATTTGAAGTCAGGTTAGGTTAGGCTCTTACAACTCACCCCCTCAGTTTATCTCACTAAGTTGGTACTACTAGGTATGTTTCACTAGCTGAAACGTCCTGCAGAGAATTGGAGGTAACATGGGGATTTTTTTTTCCCTAGGGAACAACAGCTCGTACTGGCAATTCTTATCTGGTGGCGAATGGGGAAAGGAGGGCACGTAGATAAAGAGATGGAAAGAGTGAGAGTGGAAAAGAGAGAGAGAGAGAGAGAGATGAATTAGATAGGAGAAGGCAGAAACGGGCTTCTGGTGGGCAGCACGCGTACTAGACGTGCTGGGGCTTTTTAGCGTTGCCCCATAAATCGGCCGATCGCCATCGATATCAGCCACAACATACCTTATCTGTTGGGGCGCTTCACCATTTTACAAATAATTTATTGTTACTGCAATTTGTAGGGTCCGCGCATTTCGCTGACCCTTTTCTCTCGTGCTTTTCTTTGTGCTATCTGTCTCTCTTTTTCTACTACATAGGAGATACGACGTTTATGTGTCAGACTAACGTCTGGCTATTGATGACAGCTGTCGAGGATTCTAATAAAAAAAAAAGGTTAAGTCCTATATGAGTCTAGTCGGACACGAACTTTAACTGGAACAACCTCGAACAACCTGCAACAACCTTCATAAGTCTCTATCCTTAATAGAAACATCAGCCAAGATGGCTGTTACGTAAACGACTATATAAGTGAACAAAGAAGATAAAAAACCCATGGAACTCTGAGGTACAGATATTTCTTATTGTAGAGTCAGCGTCGCGATGCCTTTTTTTTGAGGGGGGAGGTTCTGATGTTAGAAATTGTAAGATTCACTATTGAAGAGGATTTTGGAAATTTTTCTTATTTTGAATCCCTCGAGTGAAGTCGACCCTACGAACCTTGTGAGCCACTCTTCCTCCCTCCTCTCAAAGTGGCATGGTTACCGATCGAAATTTAAGCCAAATTTACGTAGCCGCCATGGAAACTTTGAAATTATAAACTCATCAGGCATTTACCGAACGATTAAAGCTTCTCTTGTCTACTCTCTCTTTCGCGTACTGTAGCTCCTGTAAGGCTCTCTCTGGCTCCTGAAGGTGCAAACGCAGGAGAAGGTTTACGCTTCGGCTAAGCCACCGCTAGCCGTCGCACACACGTTCTCCAACTCGCACGAAGCGGACTATTTATCAACGTAGGGTAACGCGACGTAACGGCTTATTCATGCGGGGATCCTCACAGTTTCGAGTTTTGCGGCTTATGAAAGGCTCTCGCTTAACGATCCGCTTCCGGTTCCTGCGGACTCGTGGCTTTATCGGAAACGCATGAATAAACCAGACGAAAGGAGAAGGCTGTACGTGGGCTACTCGACAGTGGACATTTTCGACTCTTGGATGGACGTGTATAGATATATATTTTTTTTTCTTAATAATATATCAGATTAAAAAAAAAGAAAATTCAAAAACAAGATAAGAATACTGTACACGCGAGATGAGTAAAGATTTATCGATCAGCTTATATGTGGCCAAGGTCGATGCATCCAGAATCCAAAAGGAATAAGTAAGCTTGATTTATTCTAGTGTGTATATATATAGTATATATATGTTTGCTTGAAGTCTTCTATTCCGGCTATCCTGGTTTCCTAGCTCCGGTCTTCAGGATTGGAAAGTTTTCAGGATATCGGATTGACGTATCGCTTTGAAAATAGCAAAACCGGAGTAAACAAGCGATAGCTATGCAACCAGGAGCGTTCGAGAAAATTCACGACGGATACAAACGACACGCGGACTTCTCAACAACTTTTCTGCAAGACGTCGAACGAAGAAGGTGGAGGAGCAGAGTAAGGGAAGAGAGGTGCAACCAGGACAGTACAAGAACGAGAAAGAGCATCGAGCCAGCAGCGAAATTCACGACGTTAGATTTTATCAGGGTAACGGCGGCTTCGAACTTTTCTTCGACCACGATAGGTCGGCTGCGTTTGCTAAAAGGGGACGACCGGGTGTATGGCCAGCCAGGCCAGGCAAAGAAGCAGCCAGGGGACCACGGGGGCAAAAAAGTGGAAAAGCGACCAGTGAAGCCTGCAAGAGAGAAAGTGTTGGTGAAGAAAAAAAAAAAAATAATGGCAGGAAAAGAAGAAAAAAATGTAAAAAAAGTTTGGTTAGGTTTCTTTGGTCACGTTAAACGAGTTCTCGCGACGGGTGGTCAGGAAGATGGAGGTGACTGGAAAAAGCATGGGAGGGGGAGAGGTGGAGAGGGGGAAGAACAGCATACGCACTAGTATTAGTACCAACTTGGAGAAACAAGATAATATTGATAAAGAGAATTCATGTCGAAGCATTTCTTTAGTGTCGGACGAGTGCTCGTAAAGTTGACGATGCACGTTAGGCAAATTGCCACTGAATTTCCAAAAGGATCCCCGAGATGGCGTCCCAGTCGTAAAAGACAAGTTTTACATCCTTCTTGAATACGACGATTTGATGAATCGTAGATTTAATAAGTGAATAGCAAGCTTGGTAGTATATTACGTGAACCAGAGGAATTTATTGGCGATTCGAAATGGCCAGAGTCCCTTTTAAAAAAAGAAACAGAGAACGAGAGAAAAAAACCGAAGAGATACGGAGCGCTAGAAAATTCGAGTATTACCAACGACATAAAACTACCGCGGACTGAAATATTTATTCTCGATGACGTCGTAAACGTGGCCATTGTTATTTCTTGAAGGCTACCGTTAGTGAGGGACTAGGGAAAAAAAAAAGGAAAAGGTAAGGTGGCATAAACGCGAATGACAGGGAACTAAGAGAGAGAGAGAGAGAAGTGTCTAGAATTTTTCGGTAAACTATAACGCCTCCGATTGGTCCAGGGATGCTTGGTAACATGTGCTTCCGTGCGGGAAAAATTGATTAACAAAACTAGTAGGAAGGGAGGAGGGTAAAAGGAGAGGGAGCATTAGTTCCGGGAATTCGACTAAGAGAGTCCGAGTCCTGGAGCGTGAGAGAAGCCGACTAATCATAAAGGACGTAGAAACGAAGTGAATTAATCAATGGATTAAACGCGCGATGCGGAATGGGATGAGATGGGGCTGGAATAGGATGTGGATGGAGAGGGAATGGTACACGAGGGTGAGATCGGAGTCCTCGAGGACTCCTGTGCCCGTAGTAGTACTCCCTGTGACATCTCTCGTTTGTCACACAAATGGCTGGGCATTTAGCTGCAGCGTCGCGACGTTTCTGCCCGATGGACAAACTCTATGGGATGACGAATTCCTCAGGGTCCATCTTGGGCGTCCAGGAATTCCGGCAGAGCCGCGATTTTGTTCGCACTTTTCTTTATTTCGTGACTCGTGTCATGAGAGAGAGAGAGAGAGAGAAATATGTATCTTTTTCTTTATATTTTCTATCCTTCACTATCATGCTACTTGTATCTTATGTATTTTATCTGGTTTTCTTTACTTTTAGGATTTTCATTTTCTATGGGTGGATTTGATTTTAACGTTTCACTCTAGAGGACCACAGCATCTTCCTTGGGATTGAAAAAAAGGACTGATACTTTACCGTTGAGTGTTATGGTGGTTTGATTCTATCTCTCTCTTTCTTTGAGAATAAGTCTTAGGATTCGATATGAGAGATTCGATATCAGAATCTCAAGACTTTCTCTCGTCTTCTGTTTCATCGGTTTGGACCTCATGCCGATTTCAAAGAGATGCTGTACCACTGTGAGCCAGAGTGAGTGAAATTCTTTATTGCGTACCGGGACCCGGAGTCCCCCTAAGTACACCCAACCAAGAATACAGTCTAGATATTGAAAACTCTCAGTTCCCATAGTACAGTAATGCCAGTACAACGCGCACGTGGTCAGCTACCTTGCAGGCAGGCCAACCGAAATAATTTTTTTTTTCTGTGAGAGGACAATTTTTCTTTTCGAACCTCTAGGGACGTTTCTACAATCCAGCTTCTGTTTATCGTCTCTCGTCTGGGAATCAGTACACAGTTTTAATATCTGTATTTTCCTTGTCCTCGAGATTCAACTGTGCAACAGAGGGAGGGAGAGTGAGTGAGATAGAAACAGAGATGGGAAAGCGTCTTTGATGGCAAAGTTCTCCATCCGCGACCGCGCAAACATCTTCCGCGGAAATGGATCAAACTTTGTACTTGGAAACGGTCTTAGGAGGGGGAGTATTAATTGAATAAAAACAGGCCTGTTGTGTGGATATGACAGGAATCCAGAAACGAGATTCCTTATAATCCAGGGAAAGGCTTACGACATACATGCGTATATATAGGTATATAAACCAAGCATCCCCCTAATATCCCCTTACAAAAATCAGAAACTCACCCTTATGCTAAAGATCCTACAAAAATTTCCAAGAGATTTTCTCATTCGCTCAAACAGCAATGCCCTACGCCAGCAAGTCTAAAGGAAGGGTTAAAGGTCATAGGATATTGTGTGTTCTGTAATGAAAAAAAAAAAGTAAAAATCAAAATGACCTCATTCTCATATTTTTGGATTATCATGAATCTGTAATTGAGTTCAAGTCGCGATTAGAGCAGCCAATGAAAAATCAATTCGCAGGTCTAACAGTGGTGCCAACTGCACGGATCGTGACAAAGCAGACAAGAGCTTGGGCTTCCCTAATGGCGGTAATGGCTAATAACCTTCGAATCTATCCGTGCTAATGACCGATGCCCTCTCTCTAGTTAGAAAGCAGAAGTCAGAAGCCACTGTGCCTAATACGCTTAATACCCAAGGAACTTGGCACTCAGGACAAGTTCAGCTCTTGCCTGGAGGACAAGGAGTACTGCCAGGAAGACACGCGTCACATTACCTATCCAAGCGCTAACTCCTCGAGCCTCGACCGGAAGTCCTTTCGAAGCTTGAGAATTCACCAGTCGATAATGACACTCCATCCGGCTTGAGTCGGCAAACTTTACTACGAGCTTTAATGCTCTTCTTGCGTAACAAAACGGACAGCTTTCATCCGAGTGTCTTGTAGTTGCCGTGTGACCTTTGACCTCGTGCTAATACGATCAAAGGACTTTCACCATCCTGGCATCATTTTATCCTTAATCGGTAGTCATTTTATTCGATTAATTACGGTGGATGGAGATTCTCATGATCATTGAGCTGATTGGGATTAAGGAGTAAGGGGTTTGCAATGGTCCCTAGTGAAAAATGAGAAATTGGCAAATTTGTCAGGGTTTTTAAGGAGGACGGCCAGGAGGATGAGGACGCCAAGTGACGACCTGTCATTCTGAAGTCTCGAGGAGGCTGAAAGTCTCGTCGAGAGAAATTATTGAGCTAATTGCCATAAGTTGGACATCCGACAAAATACTCGTTGCGAGAGTACCGCCACAATTCTGTCAGCAATGTTGAGAGAGGGACGAAGAGCGGGGGGGATTGGGAAGGCAAATAACGGATAAAAATAAAGGTAAAAAGGAGAAAGTGAAAAACTGTTCTTTTGCCCTCTCTCTGCTTCGTCAGAGAGAGGAGCGTGCCTCTCCAGACAGAAATATGCGAAGCCGCCGCGGCGCTCGAAAAGCTGGACGCTTAATTGGACAAAGCCCCAACCTTCCTTACAAGGGCCAAAACCCTCAGCCGTCGCAATATGCCGAAAAAATGAATCACTTTTCGCGAGTTCTCGACAACGCTCGTGTATATCTATATACTATAACCAAGCAGCAACGTGGTATAGCTGGAGGAATGCTAAAGTCAAGAGTGAAACGTCGCAGACGTAAATTGACTAAAATGCCACTAAAAATGGAGAAACTAGTGATATGAAAATTAAAAAGGGGAAAAAATAAGGAGAGGAAAGAAGATGAACAAAAATAGATAAGGATACAAAGTGCTATTGACGATGGAGTGGAATATGGTTACCGAAGGAAGGTGAGAGAAAAGAGGAGCGAGAGGCTGTTTCGAAGTTAGCTCACCATTAAGATCTTCTGTTTGCACTGTCGACTGCTTCTCCGTTTGATATTAATGTTTTTCTTGCGAAAGCGTGTGCCGGTAATTACCATTGCAAACAGCTGCGACAAGTATTCGCCAAGGTGCCGACTGCTTGGTGACTACTGCTGCATAGCAGTGCTTTGCTTTTTTTTTTAAACAAGCATAAAGTAAAGATGGCGGACTAACTACGTTGGTCAAATCGTATAGTCACGATGTATAACCTAAGTCAACTTAGTACTTTGAGGTTGGGTAAGATGGCGCCATGTTATAAATCGTTCGGGATCAGTGGTATACAAGGCAAATATGTGCACTTGATATTTTTACGGTGCGAGATGATTTCGGCGGATGATAAGAGGGCGAAGGAAGTAGCCTTCATCAGTTATCTCATTCGGTGTTGTTATTTCCGGCGAACAGGATCCTTCCGGGCAGCCGGCGCGTCTCGCAATGCTCCCTCATTTGTCTCGACCCCGGCTAATGAAATTATAGCCAGTCTCAGGCTGGTCATCTTTCCAAGAGAGTTCTCCCTCGCTCTCTCTCTCTCTCTCTCTCTTGTACTACTAGATTCCCCTAGTCTCTTCTCTCTTACCAACGTCGAGCTTCTTCAGCAGCCGATCGGCCGGGTGTCCCGGGGGAGAGCGGGAGGAAAATTGCGGAAAAACTTGTTTCGTTGATATCTCCTTGAGCACTTTTCGCAGATGACGGGAAGTTCAGGAACCACGCGGATATTGCAGCCCGTCGAGTAAGAACGTATCCTTCGAGCGTCGCGACGCTTACTTGGACGAGCGTTGGGGTTACCAATACAGCCAGGACTTAACTTAACCGTGAGATCCCAACAACCGGAAGAACTTGACTGTGAGTGTCTTGGAGGTAAGAAGGTGCAGGATCCTCTTCATCCTTCTTCTGCTCCACCTGAGGATGAGAAGGAACCAAATGCGTATATAGTTGGTTCCTTCTAAATTTACAGGGTCGTGTGTTCCGAAGGTAGAAAAAAAAGAGCCTGAAGGAATTAACGCGTCGTTCGTAGGCTCTGCGTATCTTACGGAGTATCCTTATGTATATCCTGGTGTATCCTGGGAGGCAGTTATCGGCTAATGAAAAAGAACCAGGGCTCAATCTGGCGCGCGACGTTTAAGGGGGACGCTGGCTTATCTGACGAAGGATTTTTTAAGATTAGCCTCTTGCGTCGTATTAAGCAGAGACCGTTTAAGGTCGGATCCTTAAATTGGGGCTTGGAGCCTCGGGCTACTTCCTCTTAAGGCAGGCAGCACCTACCCTCTTCTACTCCTGGCCCTGATGTCAGGAAGCATCGTGACTGCACCTAAATAGCTACTTGTCGGATCATTCTTGAAGCTGGTACGTAGTTACGCAATGGAGTTACTCTATAGTCTAGTACTCCTTAAGGGCGAATTTCCATGCGCAATAATGTTACCCTTCGGATATAACGCCCCTTCTGCTCATTCGTGGATCATTCTGAAGATTTTCAAGGATGCTTCGGGAGATCAGAAATCTCGCGACCTTTTTTTTTCCTTTGTCTCTTTTTTTTTCATTCCCTTTCAATCTCGCCCTCTCTCTCTCTGTCTCTCTTTCTCTCTTTGGTTCTCTCGTGGCGGCCCTTACTAAGGGTGCGTTTCCGTCTCGTAATTGCTAGGCTTCCATTCCGGCCACCGGGGTGAAAAGAATTAACGTCTCTCTGACTCTCGGACTTTCCCACATTTTTTTTTTTTTTTCCTTCTTCGCCTATTCCTGAGAGACAAGCAGATGAGCAGGGAAATGAGATAAAGGGACGAGGGTGAGAAAGCACGAGAGATCCAACCCTCACTTGTTTGTTCCTTTTGAAAATATTATTTTAACGGTTGACTCTTTATAGCGCGTCATTTGTTTTCATTTGCTCACTGCTGGTATAGCTGTACTACTCTCCTCTCTCTCTCTCTCTCACTCTCTCTCTCTCTCTCTCTCTCTCTCTCTTTCTCATAGTGTCGCCCGCAAGAAAAGAGAGGAAGGAGGTGTACTTCACACAGCCTTTATTTTTTCCCGCAATTTACTCGGAACTGCTTGTTACGCAAGTTTTCCACCCCAATTGACTTCCCCTTTGATTATTTTCATAATTTTTCTTAGACTCACCCACCCCCCTCAACCGCCCCTTAGCGAGTAACAACCCTTTGACCAAGAGGCACCCCCTGGCAGAGACGCTAATTTTTATTATTTCTATAATACAAAGGTACAGCTCAAGACGCCATTATCAATCTATTTGGTTAATCCAGGAACACCATACAACAACCCCTTTCTATTTGGACAAATTAAAAAAGAAATCGATACTCAGTATCCGGTAAATTGGAAAAAGAATAAACTACCAATAGAAGCTTCGCGCATCCGTTTCTTTCGCGCGTATAAAATACAGGAAAACTTTGTCAGTAAAAAGATCAGCAGGTTAAATGCTACCAGCCACAGAACAGTCGAGAGTTCGTACGTCCTATATCTCTCTCCATCTTTCTATATCCTCCGTTAAGCGTCTGTTCTCTCTCTCCCTCTCTCTCAGCACTCTTCCCTCTTTCCACATCCGAAGAATTTTAATATTTGCCAATTTAACCTCCGTCCGAGAGGCAAAACCGCAACTAAAACGTAGCTGCGCGATAACCACATCAAGGCACTCTCGCGTCAGGACGCTACGTGGAAGCTTCAACCTAGAGGGTGCCTTATCCGCATCCCCTATACCATCCTTCAGCATTCTCCAGCATCCTCCAGGTATATGGGCTATAACATTCGTCACTCTCGATAAATGAATCAGTGATCAGTAACTGAACGTCAGGATTACAATTATACCACTGAGCATCAATATAATTCTACTAATTGACGTATGGGATCTATTTTTTACCGGTAATTATATGGAGAATTAAATTTACAAAAAAGATTTATACTTCAGCTCTTCTAACACTTTTACCTAAGCGAGATGAACAAGGGAAAAGTGGCCAGGATCGCTGGTTTCTAATCGAGGAAAATCTGTGGAGCTTCTCAGATTCCAGGATAAAATTGGGCAGGGAGAAATGCCTGGTGGAGGGGCGGGAGGGGGGGGAGGACGTGAAAATGAAAAGGTTGTACAGAAGAGGGTAGAGGGACACGCTAGAACTGCTGGAAGTGGTAGGAACTGGCAGTGAAACTTCCTGGAGATATACATGGTGTTCCGGAGTCGAATATATTGCAACTAGGGTTCCACAAATCGGCGTCACGCTACGTACATCGGCGTCGGGACGCCCTGACCAACGGTCAACTACGTCGCTGGAAGAGACACTGTATTTCGGACTAATCTGGATAGTCTTGGGGACGTTAGGTAAAACGAAGGGAGGGACAAGGACGGCAAGAGACAGAGAGAAAGAGACAATGATAGAAGGCTGGAACCAGTTTAATTCGACCGCCTAAGAAATTCGGCGCGGTCACATTCCTCAGGAAACTTCGTGATTGTGTGTCCGGGCCGTCGGAGGAGGTCCAAGGGTGGTCAGATGTCCAGGATGGTCCAGCACCATCCTGGTGCTTGGTACCCGGTTGGGTTGACCACCAGTATTTATGTCCAGGACACCCGGGTATCCCGAGTCTCCAGAGTGTCCCTGGTAGTTTCTACCCGGTTCCTAGCTTGCGCTCTACCCGCTAATGGTTATGGTAATTACCGGCCCTAATTGCGAGCAATGGAATTACGAAATATCAAAGTTTCCCAACGGTGAACCGACTCGCTTTGGCTACTTGCGCGATCGCACGTGCTTGAGCCACATATATATTATATATATAAGTATAATATATACAAGAATATATATATATATATGTACCTGTTATCTAATCTGCCTTTTTACTGGAAAATTTTGTTAACCTCTTTTCAATTTTGATGCACTGTGACCAAGAGACAGGACATTTCGCTACGCCCCTTGATAAATCCGCGGTGCGACGCATCGACTCTCGTTTGCAAATTCAATTAGTCCAGTGTATAAGGAGGGGTGGGAGGAAGGGGGTAACAACTATATAATCAAACTGTGGAACGAGTTCTGGTAGGTGGGTGGTTCAGATATCCAATTTTCTCAATGGAAAAGCACATTAACCGAATGTTTAATTGCTACTCAGGATCAGGAGGGTTTCGCTGGCTAGGACCGACGCCACCGAGTACCGGCAGCGTCGCGACGTCCGATCCCCTGATGCATTTCCCTGAAAACGACCGGCCAACAACTTTGACTTCTCTATACACAGTCTGACCAACTGGGTAAAACCATATAGAACCGACATCAGTTACGTCACACTACCAGCTTACAGTCACCATATCAATTAATCTATTCCAGGAATCCAGACTGTCTACTAAGTTTTGACCACCAGGATAAATCGAAATAGAATCGAATGTGTTGGTGGAATTTTATTTCTTTTTTTTTTGTGTTTTAGGTAAATTATTTCTATTCTGATCGTCTGAACCGAGTATAGAAAAAGGAGAGAGCGCAGGGACAGGAGAGACTGAACTGGGCTACGGTGTTTACGTTATTAGGCAAATGTACATGGGGTACATGGGGGTCTTGGCATGCGGGCCTAAATGCCGACTAAGCGCACCGAAATCCCTATCGATCCAGCTGAGACGACGCATATAGGCGCCGCGACGGCAGCCTCTCCGATTTATAACGCTCTAAAGCCGACGATGCGTGTGATCCAACGTCACACACGGCCCTGCACACGTTACAGACTGAGATCGAATCATATTGGATAAGTAAATCTTGGACGACGCTGCACGAAGAGGCGGCTAAGAGAAAAAAAAAAATGATGCCGACGCTACTTTGTCAGTACGTCAAAAAATAGTCAAACGGGTGAGAAAAAATAATGAATAAAAAAAATGGACGTCCTTTTAAATATTTATGAAAATTCAAACTCCCAAGCGTTTCAGGATAGCGGAGCTGTTAGGGAAATGTTTATTGTATATTACAGCCGAAACGAGATGAAGGGTGAGGTCAGACCACTGGAAATTCGTTAGGATAAATTCCAGCTGTCTGGCAGAAAGAGTGAGGGCTAAGAGATGTGGGAAATAAGGGTGGTACTACGAGTAGCCATAACGAATTACTCGAATATTTAATGCAGACGATCTCATATTTCGCTAGTGCAAAATAGTTGGAGCCAATGTTCAGAATATATTCGCATGGATATTCCCGCGTATCAATTACGTAACAGGAAAACGGGTTTTCCTCGTCGCGGCCCATTTGTCTGTCGTGAACTTTTTAATTGATAATGTCTATCGTGCGAGGGATGCCTGGGAAATACCGTAAATACAAAAAAAAAAAAAAACAGTGGAAAAAGCCCAACAATAGCGAGAAACATGGCAAACAGGTAAACCGCGACGTAGCCGCAAATCGCAACTAGCGAAAATGGCAGCTTGTGTTATTCTGTCTCTCTCTCTCTCTCTCTCAGTCACTCTGCCACTTCCTTGACCCCCCAACGACTACCTAACCTCTCTCTCCAACTCTCCAACTCTCCAACTCTCTCGCATGGCAATGAGCGACGTAAGGGTCCATTCTTATTCCCCGCGAAA